>JALDNG010000437.1:0-277380 GCA_024349245.1 Neodontobutis hainanensis | reverse complement strand
GGATTTTAAATCACGAAAGTTTCCTTTTTCTAGAATCTTACTTAATTTTTTCTTGAATCCATTTTTAGATATTTTACATAAAACTGTCATCGATTTAAAAAGAAAGGTTGCGACAATTTTTTCATAGTTAGTTTTATATTTTCTTTTTATAATTTTTAGTTTATAAATGGACCTGATGTAAAATTTGAATAAATAGTGGTCGACTATCATAAAAGTTAAACGTGGTGAACAAGTTCAAATCATTAATCAAAGTAAGGATGTTGTCCTCAAATAAAATAATTTGAGGGTTAGGATATGATATGTTTTTTATTGATATTAATCCTCAAATAAAAAAAAAACTAGTTATAAAGCCAATCATAATTTAGCGATTTGTCAGCATATTGTAATTTTTAGACATCCTATCAAGGTGTGAGATGACTTAGTTGATTTATAGCCACATTTAAAGATTTCATATTTCCATGCGCTTTGCATACTTCGTAAATCAGATTGAAAAGAAATTAGATCCACTGTAAATTTGTCAGGAAAAAATCAAGGATTTAAATTTACACACATGGTGCATTAAAATTTTTCATAATTTTTAATTTAAAGTTGTTATTCTTATTGATACCGTTGTAAGTCACTTCACATTGTAGTCGAAGAATGTTTTTGTTTTTTTCTTTGAGAAATTTTTATGTCGATGAATTATACTGAGGCGTGATATTGATTTTTCGAAGATGAATTGATTTCTCTATATCTTTTATATTGTGTTTTTAAACTTTTGGCAAAAATATACACAAGAATTAAAATATTGTATGTAATCTAAAACATTTTTTATTCGTAACTATGAATACATGGTTGTTAACTTTCGAAATGAATGATTTTAAGGATGATTGCCTCTCAAAGCGTCGTAACATTTTAAAATTATATTTGAAGATTTTTTAGGCAATAGATACTTAATCAGCTGAGATTTTCTAATATTCCATTAAAGTTTTAATTTGTGTTGTTTTGTGTATTTTTGTGTGCGTTCAGAACCATTATTTCAAGAAAACTCGGTTATATTTATTGATTGACCATTTCTAATACTATCTGAATTTTTAACAAGTGATTTAATTGTTTTTGGAATTATTTTTTATGATTGTTATTTATGGCAACATCTTATCAGAATCCAAATTTTAACCCCATAACTCATCTTTAATTTTGACAGCTGAGCAGGTTTCAGTGATTTCCCTTGAGTTGTTAAATATTTTATCTGGGTCTGTATGATTTCTTATCAAAAAATTGAATTGCCATTTTCCTCTTAACATATAACTTGACTAAAAACTCAACATAAACTATAATTTCTAATTTCTTAACTCAAGTTTAATTTTATGTTTTAAAATTATATACCATACTGATATTACATTTTTCTGATCAATTTTACAGATTAAATTAAAGGTCATGTTTGACAAACAAGGATTAATTTACTTAATTCATAAGCTTACTGAACAAGATTTTTTGTTTGTTTGATAGTTTACAAAAACCACTATAACAGGCCATCTTTCTCATAAATTTTTCAAGATCTAATATATTTTTTTTAGTTTTTACATTGTTCAAATCTTTTACTTTCAATGTTTGTCTCCTGAAACAATTTCATTTATATACATATTTAATACTCTTAATTTTGTTACCTTGAAATTTCGAAATTTTTCTCATTTTCTTTTGATACTTAATGAATTTTAGAAACTATTAAAGTTATCATGTTCGGGGTTTATGAGAGTATGAACGTGTCATAAAATTTGTCTAAAAGATAAAATGAGTAGGTCAAAGAGTTAAGAAAATATTTTATAATTCATTAAAAATAAAATTTGACTTTTATTAAGCAGTAATCTATTACAGTAAACTTATATGTGCTAAAATATTGTAAAATGAATATAAACGACATCATTATTAAAACATTTTAATGCTAAAAAATTGATTCGAGTCGAATTCGTTTTTTACTTTTACTAAAACTTTAAATCAGTGAGATCGTATTTTGCGATGAATATTCTGAATAACTTGTTATTGTGCATTTCCCTATTTTTTGTTTTTTGGGTCTGTTGAATTTTTAAAAGAGTTCATATTGATAATTAGAGTTCCAAAATTTCGACGCTTCAGGCAATTCCCCAGTATGTCTTAATTTTGATTGATATGATTCATTTAATCTGATGACATGAATATTTACCTTACAACTCGAACGATGCCCATTTATCATGCAAGAATCTGTAAATTTGAGAGTAAACTGTAAATCTAACAGCGATAACAGTAATACAATCGATTTCAAAATACAAACTTCGATTCGGCCAAACCAGATTACTTTCATCATCATTTTAAATGTTGACTGAGGAATATTATGTTTTATCCATGAATGATGATTTGCGAAAGAGATCACATGATAGTTTATTATAGGTTACGACAAAAAGGCTGCTCCCATCACTTTTTCTCCCAAATTTTCTTCAGACAGCGAGTTTCTATTCTTTGATTTCATGTTTTTACATTCAATAAAACCATAACCTCACAAATATATTTTGAAGAGAAATCTTCAAATCCTCGGTTCCAAAATTTTTTAAGTTTACAAATATCTTGTTATTTATGTAATTTATTCAATTCTCAGTGAGAGTAAATTATTTTTGCTTTTTACAATCAACAAATCTGTGTTTTAAAATCACGAATTCATATTTGTACTGTGTCTTCGACACAACAAAATAACCATGTATGCAAGTTTGACGTCAAAGTATAACGCGAGAACGAAATGTCGAAGAAGAGAAACCGATAACTAATATTTCCTATATCTTTGATAAATAGCCATAAAAGATGATTTTTTGATTTTTGAGCTTTCACTCAAGGTTTTCAATTTTAAATTTTTTGGAAAATGTGAAACGGTTTTGATTGTACATACAACCTAATGAAATTCCTCGGGCAACGTTGGATGACAAAACCTCCGATTTCATTTCAAAAAAAGATAATTAAACATGAAACTGTGAGGTTTTCCATGTATTTTTATTGATGTTTCAAATTCACTGTTCTCAAATGTTGAATGATGTCAAAAAAAGATAAAGTGCAGAAAAAAGATTTTTTAGATAAAGACATAATTCGTCCTCAAGTTTCTCTTACAAACAGTTTTTAATTAAGAAGGTCGAACATATCTTGTTTTAAACAATTATCTTCAAACCCAGCAGACATCAAAATAAAAGACTCTTCTTCGTTATCAGTTTGGCGCTCAAGCCACAAGCGCCATGAACTGGTGGTTGCATGATATCATATGGCTCAAAGTAACCAATTTTAATTTAGACTTTAAACACTTTATATAGTTCGTCGAATTCCATCTTTTAGCCAAAACTATAGATTTTTTTTAAAGCGATGATTAGCATACAATTGTAGGAATTCAGTTTCTTCAATAAGATTATAATTCAATCTTGATTGAAAAACAACCACAAAAAATACTTCATCTTTCAAAGTTGGGATATCATTCTTTGTAAAAAAATGTTGAGAGTACGAAAATGGTGTTTCTTTGAGTTGAATTAAAGTGGATCATAGACAGTTATCTTCTGTTTTGTATTTTTTGATATCAAACCTTAAATATTCAGTCAGATTTTTCAAAATGGGAAATATATGTTGACATAATTTATTTTGCATTGTGAATGATTGCATTTATCATTAAACTATGAAACTCTGGCAAAACATCACACCAAAATATCTCAACGCATCATGAAACTGTTTGATAAAATAACGAGAGGTTTATTGTGCTTCTTATTTCCAGCTATATTTTTAAAATAATTAAATAGTGACTCTATGCGTACCTAAACACTCTTAAACTTGCAAACCAGAATTTGCTTTTATTTCATCGTAAAAACATAGGTAATACACCTGTGTAAATGTTTTAATTAAGATTTTTGACTTTCATATTCTTCTTAAAGTATTTTTGAATGACTGACTAGATCATATTTCTAACCATTCATTTTTTCTTCTCTAATATAACAACCAGAATGGATGCATTCATCGGTCTTCTGCGTCTTTGTGTGGTTTTTCTGAAAATTCGATTTTTTCGATTTACATTAGATCTCTCAGTCAATTACACAAGAAGTTTTTTGTAGTTCCTAATAGAGAAGTTTAATTTCGAAATCCTGGAATCGATTACATTTTCAATTTTTCTCTCATATTTTAATTATTTATAATTGATGAATGTTATAAACATAAATTATATTTAAGAATATTTTAAAAAATGTTTGCTAAGATCTCACACAAGCATTTGTCGATTCGCGATGTGTTGTACACAATTTATTGTATTTTCAAACTTCTGGTCACAGTAAAGCAGATATCAGGATCTTTATTGAGAATTTCTCATTCTTTTGGGGCTCCGATTTATTTGACCAAATTCTACATATAACTCTGAAATAGTGGCATGTGTCTTGTCAAATTTTTCTGTCAATGAACGTATTGGAGATATTTATGTGAAATTAGCATAAAACTGAAAACTTAGAAGAAGAGAAAACGGTACTCTTAATCGGGTGCTTTAATTTAAGCCTCCTATATTTTCACTTTTCTATGACACAGTGATTTATATCATTCAGGAATGTTATAAAGAAGAATGGACAGGTGTATGGTCTCTCATCGATAGAACTAAGAGATTTTAATGAATAATCAATCAAGTATTTTAAATAATAAATAAGTGTTATTTGATTATTTTTCTTAAAACCATAAATTATGTGTTAGATTTGTGATGTTTAAGTGAAATAGTTACTTTTTTGGCTAAATTCTTCAGTAGCTTCTTAGGTTATTGAGAATTTTGATGTGAACTTCATTTTCTACGCAGATTAACAGGATAAACAGAACTTGTCAACACCTTCGCCAGATCGGTTGTGAATTAACAGTAATTTTTGCTGCTTAATATTGAGAACTTCCAGAAAAGCACTTTTAGTTGGAACAAATTTGTAAGTACAAGAATTAATATTGAAAATTTACTTGGTGTTATTTTTCAGAATTATACATTTTTATGGCTAATTTTCACTGGTGGTAAAATTTTTATTCTTGGCAGTGGAAATCTATTATCTTTTTTACCTGAAACCGCTCTGATACTTCAGTTTTTTGTGTAAAATCTATCTTTCAGAATTATTTAAAAGTTGAAGAATAGATCATGCGAAAATACCAACAGCTGAGTTAAATAAATTTTCTAAAACATAAATAATGCGTGTTGTACTCGCATGAGGCTCGTTTATCAAATGTTTTTTGACCTTAATATTTGCATTTAGAGTATTAAAGGGTATTTATTTAAGTTCTATATTGTGTATTTTGTACTTTGGAAGATAGGGATTATTAATTTTTGAAAGATTGCCTCTTAGACCATGAACCTAACATTCAGTAATATTAGGAACGAATTTGATATATTTTCACTGCTTATGTTCGTTCGTCGGATAACAATCATTCTTTAAATGTGATAATTTTAACTCTGTTTTCCATTCATAACACGTTTTTTAATTTCACACATGTTATATTTTAAGTTATATAAATAAGAAAAAAACATTTTGCGAAACAATTTATCACATTTCGCGTGTCTTATGGAAAGGGTCAACCAATTTATGTTTACTTTGAGAATTTTGCTATTTTATTGATTTTTTGAGTCACAGATTTTTTCGAACAAAAATTTTCAGCTGGCATATTTATAAAAATAAAAACAACAATTAACATTTTCGTGGTTATGCTCATTAAATTTATTTAATTTCTGTTTTTTTATTCAAACACTTTATTTTTAAGATTGTTCGTATCTCACCTTTAAATTCAAGAATCGGATTTTTAAAGTTGTGTCATCTTGAGATGGATTGTAAAAACTCGTTTGACGCTCAACTATTTACAAGATTTCAAGATTTGTTTCTGAGTCTAACGACTTCCTGGCCAACGTTTGTTTAAAAAGCACGCAGTTATAGTTTTTAAATATCCTTCAAACAACACATTTATTTAGGGTAAGAATTCGATTGTTATTTTACGAGAATCAAAGCCTTCTATTTTGAACCAAATTACATAGATTTTGCATCTTTATCTAACAGCGAATGTAGCTCAAGAGATTGAAATAATATTTCCCAAAAGAATGTTTCAAGAAGTTAGCAATTTTAGATTTATCACAAATTCCATCTTGACTAATATTTTTTAAGTCAATGATATCAAGTTTTTAATTCAAGAAAAATAAGTCAGCTTCAATATTTTCACGATGAGTTGACTATAGCGACACATAAAATTATTTTTGAACATAACTAGATATTCCTCATTAATTGAGCTTTAAAGATTTTATTTTTATGGAGTTTGAAAAGTTACTATGTGTTTGTTTTTGAGAAAATCATTTCAGAGTGTGGAAAAAGATATTATAACTATTAAAATATGAACTCAATTTAATATCAATGTTTAATTGGAGTAGATAGAGAAAATAACAGTGAATTCAATGCATTCGATATTTTATCGATGTTTAATAATCTGGTAATGACTAAAAATATCTAACATTTTACCAGCAAAAGGTTCTTTGGTGACTTGCAGATCGTTTCAGCATTATAAGTATAAGCGAGGATCGTTTGCAGAGATTTTCATATCCCGACCTTATTGCTAATTCGGTAACGTCAGCGACTCTCGTGTAGTAGATTCTATTTCGACGTTATTGACTCAACCTAACTGAGCCTCGTAGTTAACGTTGGGATACATTTTGCATTTCACATTTTGTTATTATTGTTAAATATGCACTTGAGCAGTTTGATTTACATATATTTAAATAACTCAGTTTGAACAAGTTTTCCGTTCTCTTGTTTCTAATTTGGAAATAACCACATATAGATATAGATAAAGGCTGCAATCTATCAGGATAATTGAATAAATTTTAACTTTTTTGTACAATATGAAGGAATAAGTTTTTATCTCAAATTTATGGAGAAAATATCAGTTTTTATAAAAATAGAAAATTTAAAAACAATGCGAGCCAAAGAATAGGTTATGTTGAATGATATGTTGGTTCCTGTAGAGACAAATCTTTTCCCACATTAAGTGAAGATATTTGAAGATCAACTCAAATTTTTCTTTGAAATGGACTGCAACCAAAATCATTATACGAGCCAGTTTCCGAATTTTTCATATTTTTGGTATGTAGGCAAAAGCCTTAAATGAAGAGGAACAAATGAGCTTATTCATTTGAGCCGTGTGAAGAACTGTGAACAGAGAAAAATTTAATTCGAAACTGTTATCTTTTCTAGATTTACAATCACGAGGCAAATTTGCGGTCTTGAAAATAGTTGTCTTATCTTAATGAATGCAAAAGCTGAAAAAATTTCATTTTTTTCAATCTAGGTTGATGAATTTAGTGACCTTAATGACACAGAGAAGGTATAAGCGTTTATTATTAACATTAAATTACTTTTGGAATTTAGGGAAAATTAGCTGTCATCTAAAGTATGTCTGGAACGAGTATCAGTCAAGATTTATTCAAAGAAGTGTCAGAAGTAATCAATGAATGCCTGCCTAATTATATAAAAAAATTTTTTGGTTACAACTAATAGTGCAAGAAGTGTAGTTGAAAGATAAAAGATTAAGTTGCAAGAGATCATAACAAGTGAACGACTTAACTTCTAATAATATCGTTTGGCACTTCAGTTGAAAATCTAACAACCCCGTCTCTGCTCATAGCACCTAAATTTGGAACATATTATGAAGATTTTATTTAGAATTTGTGAATTTTAGCATGTCTCGTGAGTTGAATCACAGAGCTTTCGACGGATTTTTGAATATCATGCAGGGATATACCACAAAGAGTTCTCTATCTATGTTTATCTAAATTTCTTAAACTATTTTTTGCCTAAAACAGTTTTTTAATATTTTTTAGACTGATAAATTAAACCAACTTTCCGAACATAGCGCTCAAGTAAGGTGTTGTGACACATAAATTTAAGGCTATTTAACTCAATATTTGAATTTTCTTTATTTCAAAGTTCAAGAGGAAAATAAACTTATCAGTCATGCTTAAGCAGACACAAATGCATTTCAGACCAAAGGACAACTTTTCAAACAAAAATTTGAAAGGTAATTATTTGGGCATTTTCCAACATGTTCTGAACTTAAGTCAGAACAGGTCAATATTTTTTGTTAAAGAATAGAATTATTAAACTTTAAAAACTTCTTAGTGACCTTTATAAAGAGAGAATAGGACTTTCACGATCTGTATAATGAAATTAAATTTCTTGAAAATAAATTCTCCTCCGTAGTTTCAACTTCATTTCGAAAATTAGAACAAAAACTCATTAAAACTACAATGCTAGACGTTAAAAAAATAACTTTGGAGAAAAATGGCTGTTGGCGTTTTATGGAGAATACCTGCAGAAATTTATCACTGTTAACCAAAACTATGAGTTTGGATTATTAAGGCATTTACTTTCAAATAAATGTGCGGATAAGACGTTTCGGTGTTGAATATGACTAAATCCAAGATGTATTAAGGCATGAGATGATCAACTGCGTTCTGTGTTAATAAACGAGGTTTAGAGATTTTAATTAAAATATTCAGAAGTCAGTTTAAAAGAAACAGAACCTGATAAAACATCAATGATGAATTTTTTTGTGATTTGATTCATAATTCATTTTTTCGCAATTATTGTAATAAATTAGAATAATTTTACTATCCTAATATTTTGATTTTAAGAGTTACATACCTTTTGACCAATACAACTTTTATTGTTTGCAGATGATGCCCGCGTATGATAAAAAGTCCAGCTCTATTGATTTATAGCATTGAATCTATTACCTATTTTTTAATAAAAAATAAAATAAAGTTGATACTTTTCGCCCTAGTTTTATAGATCAAAATGAAATCATACAGCAAGAATCATTAATGTTTTTGTCTGGATCTATTTGATTATCCTTAATCCAACTACTCTTGAGAGTTGATGATAAATTTTTCATTCACCTACAAATTTACGAGGAGCCTATGTTTAGGGTTGAACATTATGTTTTATGGCACGTAAATTTGATTCATGTATAAAGTTTTTGTAATCTCATAATTTAGTCTCAATTAAGTCACTTAGAAAGAGTTTAAAAACTTGAATAAAACAAGATAATTTTAGGCACACTTGACTGGTTGAATTAAACGACGAAGAAAAAAAGATTACTCAAGAACCCCGAATAAATTAAATGAAACACCCAATAAAAATAATTTGAAAACTACAACTCTCGTATCATTTAATTATTACTTCAGAATAGTCTTGATTAATACGAGTAACAAAAATATATTAAATCAATATTCATAATAGTTTAATAATTTTCTAATTCAATTTCAGATTGTTACTCAATGGTTTCCAGTTTTATCGACGTTTTCCATGGTGTATAGCTATTATTTAGCTTTATAGTGCCTTACTCGTTTGTTTATCAACTCTCAATGGAACAACGGATTGAGATAAACTTTTAAACTTTATCTGTTTGGTACTTGCTTCTTTGTGGCTTACTTTGTAAGTTACCTGGTTCATTAAATGAAAACTTAAAGAAAATTTCAATAAAATAATTGGATTCAGATATTATATTTACACATAGGATTAAATAATGTTAATCTGTACTTTTGATAGAATCAAGGGAGGAAAATAAATAAAGTGGGAAATGGTGAGTAAATTTTGATAAGGTTTATAATTTTAGATTTGTTGAATTAAATATATTTCAAAAAAATCAAAATGACAAATTATGTTAAAGATAAATAAACAAAACATTTTTACCAATTAAATATTTTTTAAAAATTTCATTTTCGAATGAGTGAAATTCTCAACAAAAGATCATTTAAATTATGATCGAAATAAAAATATTCATCTACGTAATTTGGAATATTTTTATTAATTTTTAAATTTTTTATGTAAATAGAGCACATCATATATAACTTCTAAGAATAAAATTCTTGGCATGTCAAATGTAAAATGACACAAATTGCATACAAGTTGTAATAATAATTTTAAGAAAACACTTGCAAAAGAAATAGAAAATTCGAAAGGTAATTTTTGATGAAAAATACTTCATAAATACTGACAGAATACAAAAGAAAATTAAAACAAATTGTGAAAATGTAGAAACTTTATAAATACTTTGAAATTATTTTAACAAAATAAAGTGAATTTAACTTATGGAATTGATTTAGATTTAATTGTAGTATTTTTCGTATTAACTTCCTTTTAATGATAAAAAAATAGCAGAAAAACAACAAGAATGAGAGAATTTGTACATTGTCGTATTTACAAGTTAAGTTTTATTTACTGGGGAAAAATCATGAAAAAATAAAAACATAATCGTGTAAATCTAAATTAGATTTGTAAAATTATGCGAACTGTCTTACTGCAAAAATTGCCGTAATTCGTCAAATATGAATGATAAGTCTTTGAAGGCAGTATAAAAAGAATGTTTGAAAGCAAAAATCATAAAGGGAAATTAAGCTAATAAAAGTTAATTTAAGAAAACATAACTTTTTAAATGATCAAAAAGATTACCTTTCCCAGATATATCTGATGAATGAGCGACAGAAATAGTAAAGCACTTAAGATTTTCGTCAAAACTGCGACCATGGGAAAAAATTGTTAGAGGGAGATGATGACCGCCTTTTATAGCACTTTTAATCACTGAGAACTTCAATTATTCAATAATTGCTATCATTTAGATTATAAATTGAAACTGATTTTTGATTTTATTATCAACAAAATAATCTGTATTTTATTGTATGGCGTAAATGACCAATATTCTTAAAACTAATTCTTAGATCCAGATGTTATCCAAAATTTTAGACTAAAATGTGTTTCCGATAATATTATAAAAAGAAAATTCTATACTGATCCATAGGTGCAAAATAAGTATAAAATTTATAGTATAAATCGGAATAGCTTAATAAAATTATTATAACGATATAACTGTATAAAGTAATTTGTGCAAGCAGTTTGAGAATAAATCTTATTAAAAAATTAGTTAGGTTTTTTGAAAAATAGTTGGATTTTATTATAAAAGTTAAATATTTTAAATCTGTTCTTTAGAGGAATTTTAAAGATTTTAGCGAAGTATAATGTCCAGATACTCTCGTTGAAGGTCGTTATATCCTCTTAACAACATCATAATACGTTACTACTATTAGGATCCGTTGTCTATTCCCATGGATGTTCATTATCATAGTTAATGCCAGGGTATATAATTTAATACAATTGTATGATTAAGTTACATTATAATGTTATTAATCTGTTTTATTAACATTCAACGTGAAAGAAAATATTTTTTCCAATTGATGAATAATTATCGTTCAGTAAAATTGAGAAAGATAAAAATGTAATAATTTTTTAGTATGGCTATTTTTACATTAAATTTAATTTTTTTTATTTTTTTTGATGAATGGTTTATTTTAACGGTTAATAATAATTTTTTGGCAGTTAATTAGCCTTCGCAGTTATTTTTACAATAATCAATCTAGGTATCAAATAATTATTTTACTTATATAATCTTATATTATACCATGGATTTACCTATAAACCATGCTTCACTAAATAAAACGGTTACTTTTTTTTTATTATAACGATATTTATGAATTATATAAAGTCAAATAATTTTTTATTTATGAATTTTCACATTTTTGAACAGAGTATTAAAAATTTAAGAAAATAACAAAAATTATGTATCTTTTCTCTTTGTCCTAAAAAAGGTTATTTTATCTCTGATCAATTATTTATCTTTTTAACTACTAAAAATTATATTTTCAGCTTATTATTTATAGAGACTGCTGAGTATGAATTTTAGATCAGAAAATAAAAAAATATTTATTATGAGAATGTGTAAACGCGCATGTTTTTGTTGTATAAAATTTTGACTGGTTTTTGATAGGATTTTATTTAATTTATAATTCACAAATATCTGTTTTGATCTAAAACAATGTCACTTATTAATATCGCCTATTTATGAATTCTATTTTCTTTTCTGATCTATCTCGAAGATACTCATTTGAGAATTATTTTTGTGTATCTGTTAAATTAAAGCTTAGTTAGATCATGGTTTCGTTATGTATATAATAGTATTTTCATCAATCTTTTCACGCAAGATTCTGAAAAAGAATTTTAAAAATAATGAATTTATATATTACACAACTTTTTGTTTCATAGTGTCTATGTTAGAAAAGTTTACTCTTTATCATGTAAAATTATGGTTTTATTTAGAATTAACATTTTTGAAAATAAATTTTTATTTTTATAAGTCAATATTCAACCTATTCATATAATACATCCAGAATATTCAGATAAGGCCTTGAGACGAAATTGAAGCACACTACATACCTTAACATTTCATCCCGATTACCTACTGTAATGTTCAAATCTTTTTATCTTCTGAAAAATTTAAAATAAATTAGGTAAGACTTTATGAATTCATATCTTATGTCGATGCTGAGAAAAATAATTTATTCATTTTTCAATAATTATTAAAAGTAAACCAAAAATAGTCAATCAAGATTTATATTTTGCACAAAGATGAGTCAAACGTAACGGGACTTTTTTCGAAAAAATTTTACGTACATTGAAGGCGTTTGTGAAGCTCTATTTACTAGGTTCCGCCGTTTAACACTTAACTCCCTTTGAGCACCCTTTCGTAATGTAAACGATAGTAATCAGGTAGTTTATACCTCTCACCATCTTCTCCCCCTGTTTGAGAAGTCTTAACTTTGTGGTATTGGTTCGATGGGAATAAACAATGTCTCTGATCTCATTCAAACTCTAAAGGATCACTCTCCGAAAAGTCGTCGGGGTAATTTAGAGACGCTGCTTTTGGTTCACCGCACCTCGAAAGCTCGCAGTTCACCATTAATAAATGTAAAGGCTCATCTATGAGGAAACCTAGATATGTCTTAGGAAATAATATAATTGGAATCAACGTGTTTTTTTATTTAACAAGCCATGCTTCTTCAGTTAACACAAGATCATCCTTTGTTTTGTGTATGACAGGACAATAGCTTATCATCGTGAACCTTCAACTGAGTCTTATAACATACTGAATGAAAAGTTATATTGCATTCACAGTTGAACTACAAATCAAATGTCATGCTGAAGGAAGTATTAATGGTTTCGGATTGCTAAATTTTATGATAAATGTGCTAGAAGTCTCAATACTTATAAACGTCTTACCGTTGAATAATTGGATGGAATTTTTCGAGTCGATCAAACTAATTATTCCAAAATAAATCAGAATATTGATAGAACTACCTTCGATGTGCTAATATTTATATATTTTCAACAAAGGAGAATTTTAGTATTGCGATGAATGTAATTTTGACATTATACATTGATCAGCGGAATTAATAAGAAGAACCTCTCATATATGGAACTTACTTTCTCGATATCTTGAACAAGTATTCTAGACAAAATGTTAATTAAAATTATTTACATCAGTAACCTCTCGAGTACAAGCAGAAATAAGGTTTGCGCCTTAAACTTTAAAATACGGATGATTTGTTTGTGATAAAAACACTTTTTGAACTTTCTATACTTTTGAGGGGTTTATATTAAATTTTAAACAGCTTTAGTGGATTTCATGAATTTTTACATCCTTTATTTTCATTATCTAGAGCTCATATATTGAGTACTCATTTGTTGTATCGTGAATTTCTATTTTTATTCTCAGATGCAGTCTTTTTTACGAATCCAGACTTAATAAACCTTCGATCATATGATTTGAAAGTTTTTATCAACCAAATTAATTCATTTTTTTATCATTCTCGGAAAAATATAAAATTGTTTCGATCTGACATACCAAATCAGATTTGAAAACGGGTTGTGTATATTTTCACTCTTGTTACTTTTTTTTAAAAATCGATTAAATATTTTGGCCTAAATTATGGTTTCTGTCAAAAATTTAAAAAATAAAGAGATATTTCTTCTGGAGGTCTTTGATATCGGTGGTTATTTAGTCTGGATAGTTAATATATTTAATTGTTTGTTTTTTGCATCAAACATCATCAGGATCTATAATTTTTAGCAGATCCGCTTGATAAATAATAATATGAACGGTAAAAAATCTAATTTTCTCTCTGGACCCTTCCAATATAAGACTTAAACTCCTTGGCATAACCTGTGATAAATTTTGGTCGATTACTTCACCTATATACAAGCCTTATGAAATCAAATAACACAACAATATATTAAAACAGTATATTAAAATTGCGATGCTTCAGCATTTTGTAACTTTAAAGATATATTTGAAATAATTTTTCTGTGATATCCAACGTAACCGACAAATTATGAACAAGATGAACAATATGTTTGGCTAATGTCAATTTAGTTGTCTTAAACAATTTAAAAGTACAAAAGTAAGTTTTACGACTCGCAGATTTTCATTTGAATATTTCTGAATGAGAAAAAAAAATTGTTCTTTCTCTTAATGTTCTTCTAGTTATAGACAACTTCATCAGTATTGAAAATATATTCAGATATTGCTTGATAAATTAGCATTCGGGTATAAGTCTTGTAAAACTTTGCAATCGTATAGAAATTTCGAAAGTTTCGATTTCCCATTTCTCATTGCACATAACCCTTTTATTGATTAATTTTCGAATATTCCCCCCCCATTTTTAGATGAAATAAACCTCGTTAAGATTGGCAATAACGACAGCAAAAATGTTTAAGATAAATATAATGTCTCAGTATCAATTTGTGAATGTAATTTTTAGTTATAATCGAGCGCGCTTTAAGCGGCTCGATGCTAAAGTGTTCTACCTTTCAATTACATGTGATCAAATGAATAGCAGTTTATCGAATTTGAAAGCATAATTTCTCGAATGATAAAACGATCATCCTTAAAAATCATTGATTGATAGTTTTAAACAATTCAAATATTGAATTAAAATTCTAAACTCTATTCGTTGATAATTTTTAATTGTGATATCTATTAAAAACAAGTGGTTCATACTCAACAATTCACAGGCTTTTGTGTTAAAATATCATTCAAAGAAGTTTTTTGATTTTATAAATTACATTTGCACAATAAACGTAATTTTTAAACATAATAAGTTGTAGAGTAGAATAATAAAAATCAACAGTAGTAATAATTAAACAAAAACAACATATGAAAAAATAAATTTTTACTGAATTCATTTTGAGCTAATTATATTCTCTGTGTATCAATTTGTTGAGTATGCGTATTAATCACAGGGTTTTCCGACTTGTGAGCAGGACACGCCTATCGATACAAGCATAGATTTTTAATTAATAATAAAAACACTACCGGATAAAAAACTTAAATACCTACGATATTTCATCGTTATCGGGTAAGTTATAAATGCCTGCATAACTAGCGCACACACAAACATCCATTTTTATATATAGATTATAATCAGTTAAACCTCGCCGACCCCCTATAAATTGATTTTGTTTGTTTAAAATCAATATTTTGGAAGAAAACAATTTTTTAACCATATATATCAATAAATGCGAAAAATTAATTCATTATTTTTCATGAACGTAAAAAATTATGATAATATATATCAAAAATGGTATAGATGAAAAACAATATCGAGAAAAAACAATTTTTAAAGTAGTATTAACGGAATTTAATTAATTCAATCTGAATCCTTAATTGGATAAAATATAAATTATAGTTGTTTTTATGCGAAAAAAGGATTTGAAAATATAATATTCGTTCATAGTTTAGGAAAAGTCTCATTTCAATTTATGAAATTCGCATACGTATAAAGTAAATTAAAATATCATTTATGTATTTTCTGAAAAGTTGATGAACTGGTATTTCAATTCCAATCATAATTATTGGGAATCTTGTGAATTTTTGTAATTTTAATTAGTTTATGGGTAGAATAAAATAAAATATATTATATCTTTACCGCCTTATATTATTTCATTAAATACGATGTTTTGATCATAAATAAATCGAAAATTAATATTTTGCTTGAAAGTACTTAGTTTAGATTAGCAGTGATTTTTTTATATATATTGGGATTTCTATGGTTATGAATACTTTTTTCATGTTTTTTGAACGTTTTTACGCAAATCGAAAATTGCAAATTCATAAAAATATGTTAATGGAACAATATTTGGATAAATATGCAGCTGCGGTGTCTATGAACAATCTATATCATATATCACAAGAAAAGATGATTATACTAAGTGTCATAAATAATCTCGCCGTCCTTCGATGAATAAATTAAACTTCATTTGTCAAGTGATCATTGATAAAACGGCATTTTTCTTAAATAAGTCGTGTAGAAAGAACATATTTCCTTTGAACAAATTAAGAGCACGTGCAGTACTTCTTTATTAAATGGAGTTGCGAATTTACCATATTTAAAACTCAAAACGTACAAAGTGTAAAGTCTGATTCTTTCTCAAATATAGAATTTTTAAAATTATTAGATCTAATTTTCTTCACAAGCATGTAAAAATTTAACTTTTATTATTATTTTAATAATTTTTAGCCTTCGAATAGTTAAACAATTTGAGATATTTTTTCTATAGATAGCAATTTGAATTACATTGTCGAATATATAAACAATAAATGATCAATATTTTAATATTGGCGGGTTTCAAGCTTTTTGTATTCTCGGAGGCCCTCGCAAAATTCTGGCACTTTTGAGAAATCTAAGATAAACAAATAATCTGCCAGATATTGAGTTTTGTTGAATATTACCATTTCTGGTTAAGTTAACAGGGTCCCAGTCGAGACTAGAATGATAAAATGTATTTCAAACGTGATCTATCAATAGAGTTAAAGATTAACAGGTAATATAAAAATTTTTGAAAAATTATAAGTCGTAAAAACAGTTAGCCTGAAAAAATTTTCAAATCACGACATTGTTTTATGCATGATTCAACTTTATAAGCTATATTATAGCAATACATAATTTAAACATATCTGGAACTAAATAGGCTGGCTTGCTACTGTGTTAAATCGGTTTTAATGTTTTGCTGGATCATTAGTAAATCACGCTTTTTAGGTGGGAGTATGAGTCCCAATTCTAAACGTAAATCGTCTTTATAGCCAACCTATATTGGTATGTAGTATGAATCTATATCGTACCAGAAAGGGTGCCTTCACAGATATGCACCGTTAAAATGAAAAAAGCTGATATATAGCTTTCGAAGACAAACTAAAGTTCTCGTTATCATTTATTATCTAAAGCTAAACAACTTTTAGTAATTAAATTACAAACACAACGATCTGTAAGACGACAGTTTCACCATACATTTTTTCAAAGGTAGGTAAACGGAGTGCGTATCCAGTCAACGTCTAACGTCATGGTTACCAAAAATTTGTTTGAAATGAACTGAAAAAGCTGTAAATTATGGCAAACTTTAAAAAGAGATGGACCGTTTTCATACTTTTTATAAGAAAAAATCGTGTTTAAAAAGAAACACTTAAAATATATGAAAGTGGCATTGAATTAAACACATGAGCAAAATTGTTCGGAAAGAGTAAATTTTATCAGTCATCTTCAGGAAGTGATTTTAGGTGCCGTTTAGGCGTATATTCAGAACATTCTGCGGGTTTATGATTTCTGAGGTAAATCCATTTTGAATAACCTGTGATATGGTGGAGATCATGTACAAGAGATTAATTATCGTCTTCCATAGAAAATCATAACAGTCTTGCGTAATTCCAAAAAGTGCCAACCTGCGCAGTTCAATTTGAAGCAATAGGTGTTTAAATCATGGTTAAAATTCTGTATAAAAAAGACAAATGAATGTTGAAGTGTCTTTTCATTTTTAAAAACAACTTTAAAAGATATCCATGCACCTGCCACGTATTCGATAACGTTTACCACCACATATATCAAGCGATAAATCATACAGTGGTCTGCAGTTATATTATATTTATCTGTTTGGTTTTAATTGCTATCACAGACATTTCCCGGTCATAAATGCAATATTGGCTGTGCATACTGCACTACTCTGCGCTCACTAAATGGAATGTTTTCGTTCTGGAAAAACGTTTCCCATCACCTAACTGTCTGTTAGGTCACAAAGAGATTTGCAAAAGAAGAAGGTCTTCGACTACCTCAGCCTCTAGGCAAAAAATGAACATAGAAACTCCCCACAGCAATAGAGTGGAAGAACCTTCAGACCGAATTACAGATATTACATACAATTTCTTTAGATTTGTTGAATTTCATCTCCTAAAAATACTAAATTTTAATTTTGTCGTGGTATCAGAAAGCTGTGTAGATTTCAACCTATAACTGAAAACCTGTACTTTTTCAGCTTCTCAGATACACGACCCCTTACATTATTAGGCCTCAAGTTGTTTGCAGAAAAGGTAGAAAAAAGATCAGTCACACGATGTGATTTTTCTTTGATTGAAATATAGTTATGCAAATGCATTTATGCTTCAGATACAGATGTCTATTACATAGAATATTCTCCTGGTTTATGAGGATTCTCGAGAACGGTTTAGTCAACGATACTTCACGTTATTGGTTCCGTCGCTTCGTTTGGCAATGTTTAAATCAAAAACAACCGTCGAATATTTCCTCATGCTCCACTTTCAAAAAGCTCACATACATGTGGTCACTGTTTGCTTACTCTTTCCTAATTTTTCGACTCATTGTCTGAATTTGTTGACTTTAAGGTTTATGTCAGGATCTCACCGATCCTGACCAAAATCATCTCAATAGAAGCTTTTTTTCCTCGACTCCGGGAAAACCACAAACCAACTGCTTTTGTTTTGTGGTTCATATTTAAAATTAATAATTTGTATTTTATGAAAAATATCTAAGTTTCGTGATTAATACAACATTTTCATCGGATCTATGTCGTCACCGGCGATCAACCAAAAAACCGCCGAAATTGCATATAGAGACAAGAAATATTTCAGGTTTTCTCAATACGACAGCGAGAACTGACCAGGAAAGTTAGCCATACGCGGTGATGCATTCACTATCAAGGGATCACATATATGTCGAAGAATACACACGGAATCAAACCAAGTTGTTGCAAAAGAAATAACAAAAGGATAATTTATAAACGAAAATTTTGATTCAAAATCGTCAGTTTCAATATTATTCACATCAAATATACAAAGGGTTTAGAGTTAAAAACAACGTATCGAAATTTTCCGAATTATGACCTTTGATAAAAGTAGAATATGCCAAAGTTAGAGAGGAAAGAGCCACAATCTTAATAATTCCACTTTATCCGCTACTCGTCTACCGCTAATAAATTTATGTTTAAGGCAGTCTTTTTTGAGACGAAACTGGTATGGGGAAATTCATGGGGGCAATCAAGAATTTATGATGTGGTCTACAAACGAATCTCTCTTTATTGTGTCACGACTGTCCGATTTTAACTGGTTGTACCTTTCGTTCAGTCTCATCGTAACGGCCTTCAAAGTATGTCCATAATTATATAACCAGTGTGCATATTGCTCGATGAGTGGTAAAAATGAATCCCTGTTTTGCAAAGTTTAACGTGAAATGGTTGTATAATTAGAGTATTCATGGATACCAAGTATTATTACCTCGGATTAGGGCTTATATCGTTAATCCGGCACGAATTTCCAGAAGGTCATCTTAACGGTTGCTACTTTAATATAAATCGAGCCATATCTCGTAAAATGCTTAAATATTAAGTTAATAAAGAAGGTTGAATTTTAATTTTATCAAATATAGAGCGTCTCGCAGTTGTGTCGATTTCAGATATACCGCAGGCAAGGTTTTTCATAATTCAAAACTGACTTTCGATGAAGTATAAAATGCTTTTTGGCCTAAGTTGTAAAGAACCTGGATGTCGTTTCATAATCCTAATTTGTGGAATATCCAAATCAAAAGACATTTAAACATACAAGAAAGAACAAATAACCAGTTGGAAAGTTATAAAAGGCGCTTCAGAGACTTATTCACTTATTATCACCAAAATACCTGTGCATTCGTTTCAGTTATAAAATCTGAATAAAAGTTTTTCTGACCGGTGCAGAGATTCTTCAAAATTCTACCGTAATTCGATTGAGGAAAGTTACCAACTCTGCCATTTTCAACACAATGGAATTTGACACATGGACGCTGAAACAACTAAATTTATATTTATCACTCCATTCTTTTTAATTGAAAAATACTGTATCCGCGTTTTTCGAAACGTAGTTTTGTCTCCCATTTTCACGTCCTCTTTTTAGAATTTGTTAATTTTATCAGAGGAACAAGTAGTGTGACACGAATTTGATGCTACAAACATATATAAATTTATCTTATAGATAATTGGTTTATCGAGTTACTGTTTTGTTCTTGTTGTTTCAGCACCCAACGACGAAAATAAGAATATTGTTATTATGTTAGATTATATATTTTACATTCAGAAATTAACATACTGCTGAAAGATGATGGTATAATATGAACTCTCGAATCGTTGGGGCATAATATCGAACTTTGTTATTTTGGATATTAGCAGCTGAAAGAGCATAAAAATATGTATTATCTGAGCGGCCTCCAACCCATTAGAAATTCTAACACGATTTCAGGAGGTACACGAAGCAAGGGTTGAAACCCCCTTCTTCAAAACGAGTTAAATTATTTTCAAGTCTAACTTGAAAATGATTTTGTGTAAATAGAATAATATACGGTAAAAAGTTCGTTTTAATTCTTGTTTTTATAATTTCAGAAAGAGACTCTTATTTTACCTCTATTGGTTAAAATATATCGAGCATAATAATAAAATTGAAGTTATATGATAGTTTAAGAATAAATGAAAAATTAAATGAAAATTTCTTAAATATAGGACAAATTTATAAACCGACAATTCCTTAGAGGTCGTAAAACTACCTAGGTATTATTGAACAAATTATTTTTATTTTTAACAGGTTTTATCTTACATCAATAATAGTAGTTTTTAAGAGTTACAATTACTCTGGTAATAGACTGTTTTGACGGAACGTAAACAAAATGTTTGCGCTTGCTCAATCAACTAAATATATAAAATGGCTTTTATATTTAGAACAGCCTTTGGTAAATTGAATAAGAAATACTATCATTCTGACCATTTAAAAAATAATAAGATCGTAATTAAGCCGATGTCGGTCCAGATGGATTTTCTAAAAAGTGAAATTATTTCAAAAATTCCTTATATCTGGCAATTAGACGGTAATGAGAATCACATAGCAGTTTTTCCAAAGTCAATCGAATCTTATAATGCCGTGTAATTGTTTTTTCATTATTTAAGGTGCCAAAACCTTTTTAAACATGATATTTATTTCAAATGTGAATATAAAGGCGATTCTGTACGTTTTTCATTGATATTTTGAGGATTTATCAATTCCCGGGAAATTAATAAGTAGCTTTAAGCCTCGAGGTTGTGTATTTTATAGATCATCACATGGTTACATCATTTTCAATGCTTCTCCAGTCATTCGAGATGAAATAATATTTAAAAATAATCCATGTATTAATTTTATTTGCGTTTAGTACATCAGATGTTTTCGTGGAGGCCCTTTTATAGATTTATTAATTTGAATAAGTAACTAACGATTTCAGAAAAGCACAAAAATATCTCCAAATATCGTAAATGTCAGAAACGTCAAAGATTTGAATGATGAAATACTCATTGAATTATTCGCTGGGTGTAAATTTAACCGAATCGTCCCTCCATTAACTCATAAGGGATTTTGGGCTTTATATACATCTGATGAAACTTCCTATTTAATTTTACTGAGCAATCCATTTGTTTTCAGTATGTTTTTAATTCCAAATTAGAGGGGGAATTGTTATTTATTGAACCATCGTATGAATTTAGTTACACCCAACCTGTGTTCGATATTATTTTGATTTCAGAGGCCTTAAGTCAACATCCATGGTTGAAATGTTGACAGATTCGCCCTTGTTAAGGTACGAAAACCAGATACTGACATCCATTCCTGAATTAAAATTTTATGACGTTTTCACTCGTATTTATACAAATATTGCTCACCATCTTTTTTTTATTCGTGATGAGGACTCATACAAAAAAATAATCTTTCATAATGGTCGTCCATTGAGTAATATGTAAAATTATATAAGATGGAACGTTGGATTATTCAATACGTTTTGGAGACAATAAGTGGTATTTCTTCTTTTATTTGATAGGAAAACTAAAATTGACAACAGACTAGATTTTTTGAGTGTTATTGATGTTCAAAAAGGGTTCGGATTTTTATATAACTAAGTTTGTTACTAGAGTGTTATTTTCACATCGAAAAAGAATCGGTTGAGAAATTTAAACATAAATTTCGTTCAATGATTATGAATGAATTCATAAACGAGGATGGTTCATCTTATATTCGCGTTTCTAAAAGGCATTATAACTTATCTTCGTTCACCACATATGTCTTAAGTTTTTGAATTCTTAATTTTAAGAGGGGAAAGAAGTGAATTGTAGAAGAGTTTATTTTCCGATTCATTCGTTTGTCTTTAAATAATACTAAGTGGACCAACAAGGTTTCTATTAAACGATCAGTTAATATATGAAAAAACCGCAGATATTTGCGCTTTTCTAAATATTCCAATTAAATCTGAAGGAATTTATTTCTTTCCAACATTTAGTTCATTAACTAGTCTTCTTCTATTTCAAACCCACACGGCTTCATATGTATTCCAGAAAAGGATGGAAATTGAATATGGAATGGAAATAAAATCATTATATTAACATCGAATATCCATTTAGAATTCTATTTTTTCAATTTCCTCTTAAAATTCTTAACTTCTAAAAAGTAAGCGTTGTTTTATATCCTCGGTGGGAACGTGTGAATCAAACTGTTAAATATTTATACGTTTTACTGTCTTGTTGTAAAATTAATGCTGGAAAAGTCAATTTCAAACTGATATTTTAATCTCACTTTTATGTTCATGAAACTCTCAAGTATCAGTCTGTTTCGTACGGTGAATGTATCGTTAAGATACGCTGAAAATATGGATACTTTTATTATGAGTATGCGCGTCAAATTTTCCGACGGTTAGTATTTCAAGGCATCAATCAATAATTTTAAACTTTGATCAATTTTGAGAATTTTATCTTTCCATAAGTTTGAAAAATGGAATCGAGTTTTTTTCAATACGTTATAGACCGGTTACTTACGTTTAAAAAACGCACAACTTTACACAGCTGCGTGTTAGAGTTCATGACAAAAATCACTAATTTTTCATATAAACTATTCATAGAATACGTGTTATTCATTAATTAACATAAATGTCCACACTTTTATCATGATACCGTTTCCTGTGATTTTTTAAAAGATAAAAATTGTTGTAGGTATAATTTTCATATTTTGAGCCTCGAATAACATCTATTCAGTAGCTGGAATCTATTTCAGGCAAGGGAACTTCCGAATGAAGCATTTAAAAGATAAGAGTTTGATCTAGGTGCTCTTATTTGTACCAATTACATTTTTAGGATTTGGTGTTAATTAGACAAAAAAACACCCATTAATTAATATAAACTGTACATAACTGCTTTGCGAGTTCTCTCAAATAAAAACCTTTCGGAACATCTTCCATTATTGATATCCATATGCTCGCGCAAGTCATTTATCACATTTCTGTTAGGTTCTAAGTACTCAAAAAGTTTTAATTTAATCATGTTCTGTAAGGTTTCTTTTTTAAATTTTATGAATCATAGATTATAGCTGAAAGATTAAATATTTACATTCTCAGAATGTTATTTTCGATCTTGATGAGATGAAGTGCAGAATTTTGAACAGAAATTTAGATAAATAGGAAATACAATTAAACTACTTTCCTAAGTCAAATATTATTCAAACTACTCATTCAATGTCATTTAAAAAATATTAATATATTACAATTAAAGTATGAGAAATTCTCTGGTAATGTCTGACATATGTTTGTCATTTCAGGAACTCAATTAAAACACTCATTTGTGCTCCAGTAATAAACATTTATTAACTTGGTTTTTATTTGTAATTATTTAACATTAATAAAAAAACTCATTTTTGATATGGAATCGCGCAAAATGTTTAAACAAAACTTAATTTCATGGCTAAAATTTGTAGATTGATGTCGTTATGGATAGGTTATAAATTTCGTAAGTACTGCCAACGTCCGCAAAACATGGCCCTCAACTAAGGAAAATTCTAAAACATTCACAAAATCATAAGTAAAATGTAAGAATTTAAGCATAAAAACTAGAAAAGTTTATTTTTACTTTAACGTTATTCTTAATACTAGCTAGATGAATGCGGGCGGATATCTGCACGTACCAATAATTAGTTTTTCCCTTTTTCCCAAAAAATTTTATCAATTTTATTTTAAAGAGTTTAAAATAAAGGATTTTCTGCAATTGAATAAATAATTACGTAATCTAGACATTTAATTAGATTTTATTAAATTTACTGGGATCCAACAAATAAGTCATAATTTGTGAGTTTTTCACCAAGAAGTTAAATATCTATCTTTTGTGTTTTTGGTCAGTCATGATACATCGACTTAAATAAACAAATCGCGTAAGCTTAAAAGTATTGTTATAAACGGTGGATGATTTTTGAATATATATTAAAATCGTGTCAACTAAAATCTCTTTATTTGTAAATTTAGGTAACAATCTTATTGAAGAAATTAAAATGCGCATATTCCTTAGTATTACTTATACCTTTTTATTATCGCGCGTACATAAATGTGTATAAATTTTGGTTATTTCAATGATTGCTTTATTCTGATGATACTCAAGAAATGAATATTTATAACTTTTAATTTTAAACCGTTTCATTGAGGGTATTTTAAAGAGGATGTTTCAAGCTCATGTTTCACTTTTCACCCAGATTTTAAAAATGTACAATTTTACAAATGCGAACTTAAAAAATCTTTCTTAAATTTTCGTTAGAAATTCGAAAAACAATAAATTAAAATTAAATCTGAACGCCCTTCGACAATTTCAAATTGTCCATGGTAGTTTAATGTCCCTCAACGAAATTCATTTAATATCTTGGTATTTCCGATTTAAGGCGTTTCACAGTTTGGCCTGCGTACTAGATTACGCACCAGAATAATTTGATAGCAATCAAAAATTTTATTTAATTATGAAGAGAGGATTTATTTATTAAACGATGAAATTTTTACGTCAAAAAATTAAGTTAACCATTTACGATCGCATAAAAATTTGTTCACTTAGGTCAATAGCAGAAATTGTTGAATTGTAAATATATTAACGACACGAACCAGTTATAATATTGGTTTGTTAAAAAAACTAAACCAACATTTATCATTACGATGGAGTACCGACTGACAACACCTTCGCCAATGATATGCTGGATGGCGGAGACTAATAATTAACACGCATTAATTAATTATAATAATTAAACTATCATTCTAAGTTATAAGAAATAATGAATTAAAAAGATCATGATGAATGGAAATAAAACCGGTGTTCCAGGACCGAGTCAGCGGGTACTGGCGAACACCATCAACGAGTGTGGTATAGAGTAAATCCCTCTTGGCTGCTTACAGCCGCGCATGCTCGTTTCTCAGAGAGTTCCTAATTATGTTTTTCGTTTACTTTTCTCAATAATTTCGTGTCTAATTAACTTTGTAATAATTTTTTCAAGTTAAATATCAGATCGATTTTTCTTGTAGGAAACTCCAAAATATGAAAAGATAATATGAATAAGTGTATAATTTATGTTATCATATTGTTTCCCGTATTTTATTGTGTATATTTCATATTTTAACTCTCGAGTGCATTTCTTTCCATTGATCTTTGTATTAAGGGATACTTTAACCAAGTTTACCACTTATCAAGGTAAATCAGAAGTATTTTGTTCTTTTGAAAAATTGACGAGTACAAATTTAAAATTATTATAAATCCATGCCTTTTGACCTTTATGAAATGTTCGATTGTGCGCTGTTAAGGTTTGATGTATTTTTACCTAAATATTTCCTTATCAACGTTTCCTGCCAAAGACAGATTCAAATATTCTATCACACACCCTTATTTTCGAACTGTGATTGATTCACCATTGGTCTCAAATGATAATATTGATGAGTGTTACTACTTTACATCAAGCAGAGCTACCCGTTCCTTTTCAACGTTCAACTGATCAAATTCAAAATACTTTCTTTAACTTAAAAACTTTAAAGTTTATCATTTCAATATACCCATATATTGAGTGATAATAGATTATCAGTACAGGCAATATTCCATCTATAATACGAAAATAATTTAATTATTTAAATATATAATTTTTCTATTCACACTCATCACTTGCTATTGGCTTCAGAATGGAAGAAAAAATTTTGTATGAATTGGACGGTTTCCACTTGGTCTATCCTTTTATAGGTAATACTGAAAACTATTTCCTTCCAACGCCATCGATTAATAATAAAGCAATTTTATTTTCTGGAGTTTAATGTTTATGTGCGCATGCATAAACGGTTATATGAGATTAGCATAGTTCGATAATCCATTTTTACTCCATTCAGAAACATTTAACGCGGCACTTCTTTTGAGTCTCAGCCTATCACGTGTATTTTTGAACAGTTTTGCTCAGCCTCGTGAGAACTTACCATAAATCTGTGCATCAAAAAAAAGGCGAACCATAATCATCTCATTCTACATAAACATTTTATTTCAATGAAATTAAATTACGATTATTTTCTAATGAGTATATTGAAGAGAAGATTTAACTTTAACTGGACAGAAAATTTTCAAAATGTTAAATTAACATGAAGGAATAATTATTGTTTATATATAAATGAGAACAGGGAATAGTTAATATTTAATATAAGGTTTATGTTGACAATCTGTTTTTTTCTTCGTAAGATGTTAGCAGTAATAATGCATCGGTCAATGTGTTGTATCCTCGTTTCGATATTTAATTTCGTATGAAAAAATGCAGTTGATAACTTTTCATCAAATGATTCTCTCCGGCGTTCTGAAGAATAAATTACAATATCCCTATTTAAAAAACCCTTGTTAATGGCTAAAAACAACATGAAGACCTCTTTTTTTAAGTCATCGATAATTTTTGTTCAAGAACGTACCGCGATCTTGAAAAACAAAGAAGTGAACGTTTTAGTTTGCATTATTTAAATAAAAAATAATTTTTTCCGAGTATACACTCGAGTATGATTCGCCATGATCATAAATTGCGCATGATCACAATTTATCAGCTAAGGACATAACTATTAAAATCTTTTTAAGTTGATTGTAAACATTTTTTTTTGCAGACAGGTTTGAAACTCTTTTTGGAAGATTTGAAGATGGGGATAAAACATAATGAATTAGAAAAATCAATGGTTAGATATCAGCTGGATGAATGATAAAATCGGCGGATCACAAACTAGATCAAACAAATGCTGAAAATGTAAAATGGTAAAACTAAATTTTAGAAGAAAGGTCACAGTATTTTCTGATTTATTTTTCTCAGATTAAATTTTAGAAGTAACAACCATTGCATGTGGTCTAGGTTTATCTTCTTCAGCTTTTTTCGAAAACGTCCTACCTGTACGTAGCTTGTCTATAATGCTGACGTAAGGTTATTTGATTTCGGCGATACTCATTTTTTACTTTTATCGTATTACTATGTTCACATACGACGTTTGAAGGCGAAAATCGCTTAGTCTCCTTGACATGTTCATTTTTCTTTGATGTTTCTTTTTAGCATTTTGTAATTAAATACTCAGGTTTAGCAGTGCATCTATTATTCGATATTTAATATACCCTACTATTTTTAGTGGCAGGATCTTTGAATATTTTATAAAAGTAAATAAATATTTCATATCTTATGGAATTTTATATCCTAATTATAACGCGTAAACAAGGGGAGGAAGACATTTTGTAGAATTTTGTATTTGAAGTTTCTAGGATTATTTACCTGTCACCGATACTGAGAAATTTTATTTGTGTTTGTTGAGAAGAAGAATAAAATAGAATTAAGTTTTGTAAATCGTTGAAATAATTAACCGACCACTGCCGAACATTGGCCAAAATGTATGTGCGCCTTCTCTGCAGAAGTGATCATTTTTAAAATTTATTAACATGATTTTATCAGCGCAGAAAATTTTGTTCTCGATTTTTTAGCAGTTAGTTAAAAATATACTTCATCTTGATCACAGATTTTGTGTGTAATTATAAAAATATTTAATCGTATCTATAGATTATTAACACTGTCAAAACCTCGAAAAGAAGGTATTTGACTAAAGATTAACTGGGTCTAATTACCAACATCGTTTTAATATTTTGTCCTTTCGGTTACAATCTTGATACTGAATTTTTCAATATCGTAAATTAACGCGTATAAATTTCATAGCTGACTTAGATATAAACGTCAAAAATATCATTAAAATATTAAAAAATTTAAATTTCTCATCTTTTCAACTTGACTTTTAAGAATTAAAAAAACAAAATTTTAATTTTCCTGAGATGTATCGTTACGTACATTTCTATATTTTATCTATGTTTGAGTAATTTGAATGTTCAACCATAATCATGACTTATTTCTCCATTGAAACATTTTTTTCATTGAATATTATTAATTTAAATTATTATCAAAATTTCAGATTTAGTCACGCTATATGTTTTTTAGAACGCTTGAGAATGCTCAAAAAATACTCCGTATGTCATTCCTAGTTTAATTTCAAAATAGTTGGAGATTCATAAACCTTGAGTGATTTTGCTTTCATTCAGAAGTTCTTCACTTATTAGAGTTTTAAAATAAATTTGAAATATACTGGTAATATTTATTTGATGTAGAAATGAATGGAAACTCGTAAACGTATTTAGACTTTCAAAGATAGCGATTTTATGCATTTTTAAATTTAATTTATAATATAAACGAAATTTAAATATTTTTCAAATCTATGTTTCTGTTCACTCAAGATTTGTTTGTCTCTTGTAAACTTTTAAAAATATAAAAATTTAAACTTCTCATAAAATTGATATAATTCTTTATAGGACGAAACTAATTATCATCAGATATTTTATGACTTAAAATACACTTTTTCATTTCTTTTCAAGAAAATCACATTAAAATGAAAATAAACTGTTTTTAAAGTTTGGAAATTTTTTGAGACATATCTAATTTATTTCTGAAATTTTTAAAGTTTTGTAAGAAAGGAAATATTAACCACTTCAAGGAGGATCATACCTCAAATACTAACACGAGTGTGGATAAACGGAATCAATCACTTTAACTTTTTTAACATGTTTAACAAATATAAGCACTTCCAGTGTCGAATCAAAACTCCACTTACTCAAACTGGACCATTAAGCTCCTATATTTGTAATATATACACTCCAAAACTCTAAAAAGTGTATGATTATAACATTCGTCTTTTCTCTAATAATGCCTTTCAGAGTGAAAAAGAACTTCTATTTTTTTGAAAATTTTTAGAAAGATGGCTGATGTTTTTATATAAATACCAGTACTGAGGATAAAATTGAAGAAATAAGGGTTCATTCAATCAATATTTTAATATTAAGATTTTTGATACAAATTGAAGAAATTTAAACTTCTTCTCAGGTAAATAAGAAAATTGATGAAATATAGTGTATATTTTCTTATGGTCACGTCGTGATCAATTCTTTATCTTGAACTAACCGGTTGGGTATTTTTTATGGGAAATCATCACATAATTCTCACATACAAAAGTTTATCTAATAAATTCCAAAGGTTTTGAATTTGTAGTTAGCTTATTTAAATTAGGCTCAGTGAAATAAAATATGGTTTAAACAGTGAAAATATTTATCAGTTTTTTTAATTCAAAGGTAATCTCTTGAATAAATATACAACTAAATCTGTTTATATAAGTTCGAAACGGATCTTTTGATACATTCATGCAAAATTAAGTTTTTAAACATCTAATAAAAAATAATTCAAATAAAAAACATTTTTTTACATAAATACGGTGAAAATTATTTTTAATGTTAAATTTTAAACAAAGTTTTCATGGGAAATAACATAATTTATGTTTTTAAATTTTAAAATATTTTTCCACAAAAGGTATCAAAAATTACAAAAAATATTTTTTAACGCTCAATATTACTTTGAAAAATTCCAAAATCATCATGTCATTGAGTTATATAGTTGATGTTTATTCTTATCCCTTTATTAATTTTACATTTAAACGTTTTTGAAACATCAAGTGAACTCAACCAGTAAAATAGTTAAAATTTTATTTTGTATTATTTCTCGAGCGTTAAAATGGTTAACTGAGAAAATATTGATTTGTTTTTTTTGCAAGGAAACTTTTTCATCGAATATTTTAATTTTTAAATTCTAAATAAACTATATTTTATTCATCAAATTCAAGAATGATATTTTTTATGTCGTTGAAGCTCAATACATTAAATGATTTGAGTTCTCTTGGTCTTTAATCTTTTGAGCATTTTTAAGATTATGAAGAAAATTTAATAAAATGAACTTTGTCGAGAATATTATTTTCAGAAATTATAGTTTGATATAATTAATTCAAAAAGATATTTTTTACATTCTAATGTTGAATATTATCAATCAACTATTTTATCTAATTAAACATTCAATTTGGTGTATTTTTTTGATTCTTGATTTCTTACAATTTTTTCATTTTTTGAAGATACATACTTTGTTATTCAGTCATATCTTTTAACACTATGAGAGGATTTTCAACAGATTTTTGCACCATGAAAGGACATAATGCAGAAAGTCTCTCGTTAACTATTGCCATGCCATCCAGAGTTGTGAATACAAAATTTTTGAACTTTTAACACACATATGAACTTTACTAAGTGTAATTATTTTGAATCACCATGATGGTTGGCAATAAGTAAAAACTAAACCAGTTTTGTTCTTTCTTGGGGTGAAGTTTCATATATATTTCTCATGAGAATATTATTTTTTCTGCAATATTTTCATCAAAAATAAAATTTTTTTGAAAAATACAGAATTCGAAAAGTTTGAACTAAATATCGGAGATATCAATCTTTAAAAGAGTAAGAATTATATGTTTGTGTAGCTATGTTAAATTCATGAATAAAAAATAACAGATGTATGGGAATTGTTTTTTAAAAAGTAAAAATAAATTGATGATCATCTGCCATTTTAATGCTGCAGAGTAAAAGGGAAGGGTAGTTATATGATTAAAATTTAATAAATACAAGATTTATGCGTTTTTCAAATTTCAAAAATACGTTATTTAATATCTATTAACTTTTAAATTCAACAAATATAATTTTCACAAATATTAATATTTAAAGGTCATTTACTTAGCTTTTAAAGTAGTATTCACGTTTATCACAATTTAGTTATTTCAGCCTTCTGTTTAATTTTAGAACAAAATAATAAAATTCGAATTTAGCCAAAATTTTGAAAGAATTTATTGTTTCTTAACTCTGGGAGAAATACATTTTTAGTATCATACTATGAAGAACGATCGATCATGCTAATTTTATTTATACTCGTGAATAAAGTAACGTCGTTCATTTACAAAAAATCGGAAAGAGATTATTTTTCAGCTAATGTAAGAGGAAAAGGTAGGTATGACTATTTATTCAGAAGACGGGAGAATTTCTGAAATTTTTCGATTCTGAATTTGTTCATATTTTACTTCACATAATCACAAATACCAACATTATAGATTTTTGGAAAAAAATAATGATTCTCTGACACATAAAAATTCACATTTATTCACTTTTTTCACTCAACCTGATTCAGATATCATTGATGTTTGATTTTAAGGCGTTGAGATCAAAGTTAACAAGGGAGATGTTAGTCATTCAAAGCTATAAACTGCGATGATATAAATATATCAAATTAAATGTAGAGTATATTCTTAGAATAATTTAAGGATATTTACCAACAAAACATCATTAAACAGTTTATTAACCCAAGATATTACAACTTTCATTTATTTTGATCAGATATTGAAGTATTTGATAAATCAGTAAAGGATGAAGCATCCACGTATGTGTCAATTTGAAGAAATTGAGTTTGGAGAGTTAACATAAATACTTTTTTCATTTTATGAAAGAAAAATCTAAAAGATTTTATGACTTAAATTACATGCTTTTTCAATGAATATCGAGAAAGAAAGTAGCATTTAAGCTTTTACCCTATCGTTTAGGGAGATTAAATTCAAACATATTTACTTCATTTTACTTATCATTTAAGATTGCTGTGATAAGTTCTCCATTCGAAGTGAAAAAAGTGTACTCCATAGGTTGTCAAAAGTATCAACTTCTTCATGAAAAAAACATTTTTTGAAACCCATTTATTAACTTCAATGATATTAAGAGGATAAGAAATCTCAAATTATTTTTATACCAGATATGTTAATTTCGTCCCAAAATGTAAAAAACAATTTTAATTTAGTTTTTTCCATTAAAACCGGATAATAAAATGAAAATTTCGAAAATTTTAAAAGTTCTGAATTTAAAAGAAATATTTTTTAAAATTCTCAAAAATGTAAAATAACCAAGAATAACGTTTCTGAAAATTTTTATGTTATATGGATTTTTGTGATGCATATCAATGCTATTAAAGGCGATGAAATTAACGGATTAATTTTTAGAATTCTTCGTTAAAAACTTTTGTAAAAATACAATCATAAACAGTTGATACAATAACCGAGGCTATCGAGGAAGATACTCATAAAAATAAACTTATATCCTAAGGACGAAATATTCTTTTGATAAATAATTTCTCATGAATCTTAAAAAATGATATAAATCGTGAAATTATCTTATGATCATAGTTGTTATAAATATATATGATTTTAGAGTATGCACAAAATTAACTTTTTAGATTGAGTAAATAAAATTTAAATCAAAATATCTCAAAAATATCCACAAAACGCATGTTACAAAAAATATTTAAGATGAAAACATGTTTTTTTGGAATAAAAACGCTCAAAATTATATTTGACATATTATTTTTATTCAAAAGAAATATTTAAAATATTTATATACAAAACAAAATATGAAAATTTTTTCTGTCAAAATATGGCTTTAAAGTAAATATAAATCAGGATTAAATTTATTATGAACTTACAAAGTAAGAAATGCATTTCTAACTCAAATAAATCACAAACATTGATGGATAAATTTATGGCGATTTAATATTTTCAGCACTCCACGATGAATAATAATAATGTGGTTGATTATTTGAGCTCAAGTTAAATTAAAAATTTTCAAAAAACTTCTTTGGTCAATCGAGAGAATTAGGCATCGTTAAACCTTTGTTTTTCAAAATAATAAAATCTACTAAACTCATTTTTTGAACAAACTTAAAGCCGACACACTCTTAATCAAATATAAATTATGTAGAATGAGCAAATCAACACTTTCCTTAAGGTTAAATATGTAAACTTCCATACAGTATGATTGAAAACGATCGAAAATTCATGAAAAGTTAAGAAACTCAGTTAAAATAAAAGGAATTTTTATTTTAGCTAAGTATTTCAAGTTGTATATCGATTTTTATACGGTTAATTATCGTATCAGATAGCTTAAGTCTTATGATTTGTACCTAACCTCTCATTACTTACTCATTTTCAATAAATGTCATAAAGTATATCAACAAAATTCATACTGTCTCATGTTGGACGAATAACTTAACGATAAAAAAATAAATATTGACCATAGAATCGTACGATCATAAAAATTAATCAACATGTTTTTTCAGCATGGCTTTCATCGTAGATTTTCATGATTTCTAATTATAAATAACGGAAAAAATATTATTTTTAACAACTGATAAATATCTTTCAAAGGTTAATGCTGGTTTCAGCCAACATTTTGCATAATGTAACAAACACGTAAGAAATTTTTGCCGGTTATATTGTAAATACGATTCGTGTCCTCATAACATGTAATTTTCCATTCAGAAGAAGAATAATTTCAATTAATCAAAGTTTGTACTGTGAACGTTTATCGTTATAAAATTTAACCATAATGCAAAAAAAATTTCAAAAGAGTAAAACAACAATCTTATCATCATTTTTAATATTATTTAATTTCATTGGTCACTAGTAAAATTAAAGGAGTTCAACCAAACCCCATTTAAGGCGGTTTATTTGCCATAAGATCAGACCTGTTTCTTTATACGTTGAGATGATTCGGTTGATTTTCTTGACAGCATCATTAAGTAAATTATATTGTTTTTTAAAAATCATAATATTTTATGAATTTGATTTTTAAAATATTTTGATTTCTCCTTTTATCGGTTAAATGTTAAGTTTCATTGACAGTTCCAATTTTCGGAAGACATGTAGAGCGTGAGACATGTGCTGTTTTTAGACTTACTAAATTTAGGATTTACTCGATAAACTCAGGAACCACGTTTTAAACAATGTTCTTGAGAGATATGAATCTTACATTCATCCAAATTCTAGATTTTCGTCGTTGCCTGAGTTCGAAAAACAGGTCAAAATATTTATAAAAATAAGTGTGAACAGATCTTAGAGGTTTTTCCTGAATTGACAATCCAGAGAATCAATACCTCAGAATATAATAATTTTTGCAATTATTTAAATCTGTTTTTAGAAGACGATGAACCTTCACTTCCTATCGCCCACCTATCTAATGACTTGTGTGATGTTTTTAGAGTCTTCCTATCATAGTCAATTGTGAAAATAATGTTAACAAATATCATGAGCTATGTTTATCAAGCTCATAGCAAAAGTTATTTTACTTGGCTTTGCCAGAGAACGTCTGAATCAATACTGGAGGTTCGATTTAATCCTAAATCTAAGTGTATCGATGTTACGAAAAAATTTGTGGATGCTGTTACAACGATGATCGGAACTCTGAGCATTGGTGAAATATGCGATAAAACAAAATATTAAGTACTTGATGTTAAGAGATACATTATGAAAGACAATAACTCTTTTGATAACCATTTTCCTTTTATTTGACAAATTTCAAAGCGTTAAAATTTTAATCACATTAATTTTTTTAGATTAAATCTAATTTTTTCGTTAGGGGATATTTTAAGCCTTCGTGAAACGAGCCCTTCTTCTTTTTGATCGAAGCTTAGTTTTTTAATAATAACGTAGGATCTTTAATTTTTATATCTAAATATTTATTATTTTAAAATTCGATATGATAAATTAAATTTCTTCTGAAAATTTCAAATTATATTTTATCTACTTCACAAAAAAGTAATATTATTGAAATGATTATTTCAAAGTTTTATAATTTATTATAAGTTTGAAATATTTGAAACGATAATGGTATGATTGCTTACTCCAAATAATCTGATATACTTTGTGATTATTTTTCCTATTTTATAAATTTAAGTGATGTGAAATATTTTATATGAGCTTTTATCACGAAACACAATGAAACTTTGAACATTTAACCTTTAATTTTAAAACCTATAAAACTAGAATTTACAAGGATTTGCATCCATTTTCGTCAAATTTTTTCATATTAAAAACAAAGGTTTTATGCGCAAATAGTCTGTATATACAGTCATAGAAATCAATTTTATTAATCATTTATTACTTCGAGATTCAACGATCTTCGTATATATCGCATCATGTTTCGCCAGTATCCTGAACAATCGTCAGCTGATATTGAATTCCCGCACTCTGTTATCAAATTTATTAACACGCGTTCATTTTGTGGTGCTGCATATTTAACAAAATCCTTCCATTTCGCAAAACAGTTCTCAATTGGGTTGAGAAAAGGTGAATAAGGAGGAAGATACAAAAGAATATGTCCATTATAAGCGATTATTTGTTGAATAGAGGCACTCTTATGAAATGGGACATTGTCCATTATCAATACGACTCTATTCATATTTTTGCTGCCAATTCAACCATAAATCTCTCCATATATTGGTCATAACACAATGTATTATACGCAGTTAGAAGTGTTTCAAATTTTTCAACACCGATCCTGCTAATTGCGGCACATAGAGAAACATTACCGATCTTAATCCAGGCGAGGAGACAATTACCGGTTCTCCTTTTTTAGAGTATCCTCTACAAGCTCGCATTGTTGCACAAAATCCCGCTTCGTCAATGAATAATAATAGGCGATCATCTACTTCTTCGAGTAATTTCATAAAAGCCACAGCATATTCATATCTTGACTCAATTGTTCTGGCATCATTGCGGCGTTCGGGTATTAAACTTGTTCGCTTTAGAGTATAATGGAAATTTTTTAATGTTCGACAAATTGTGGATTTCGAAACTGAAATATTAATTGTGGCTAGATTGTTTTGAATGCCTTTTAAGGTAACATAGGCATTTTCATCAACCATGTTTTTTATTGATAAATACGTCTCATAGTTTAAATTTATGTTTCTTGGCCCACTGCGGGGATTCGCCAATATCCTTCCAGTTTTCCAATATAACGATATTACACTTGATACTGTTGTTATTTTAAAATTAAACCATTCTGCTATCTCAGATGCCGTTTTTCCTTCGTTGTATTTTACTATTATTTGATTCCGTTCTTCTGCTGTTAACTTTTTTTGTTCATTAAATAAAAAGGTATTAAAATTTTAAATAAAAAAAATTTGCCGAAATTGAATGAAAAATTGACGAAAATGAATGCAAATCCCTGTAATATCCTTTTAATTATTAAGTGAGAATATGTTTTGTAAATATAGTTAATTCTGCATCTGCTAGCTCTTAAAAATTATCTTTTGATTTTTATGAATAAATCAGATATTTTAAAAAGATTTACTCTAAATTCTCCACACTATACATTAACCAACTTTTTTTATAAACTAGTTTATTTTCAGCGAAGCGTTTTCATTCAACTATGTTTTAAAATGTGTTGAATAAATTCAAAATATATAATCAAAAATGCAACCACCATATATTTAGATCTCATAGAAAGAACAATTCACAAATCTGAAAATCGTGATAAAAATTAAATTTAAGCGAATTATATTATTCTTGGATCAATATGTCTAATTGAAACAGTGCCTCATATTTTCTGATATCTTTAAGATAAGTTACTTTTCTTGATAGAAAAATAAAATAGTTTAACGAAAAGCTTTTTACATTAAGATGGAAATACTAAATGAGCAAAATTATTCAAAATCCACACATTAATGTCTTATGCTGTACTTTTGAATTCAACTCAAACGAAATTATTTCATTTTCAAAGTTTTCAATCATGTTATATATTTTAAGTTCTGAAAAGCTTTATAGTTAAGCCAAAAAATGTTGATAAAATAATCAAATATTTTAACTTTTGGAAACAAAACATTCCATGTTTACAATATTCTCAAAAAAATATTTTATTGTTTTAGAAAGGAAAAATTACCAATTTTGTATCACTATCGTTCATAGTTATCAGTTCATTTTATATGAAAAATATTAAAAATTTCACGGTATTAGTTAACTGGATAATCGGTTAAATTTTTTATGACCCAAATCCATTGTCGAAAATTGCGTGAAAACTATACTTTTCAACAAATTTGGACAGTTAACAAGATCCATTCATATCTTAATATATTATGATTGAAAATTTTAATTTTCGAATTCATTTGTATTTAGTTTTTTAGGTTACTACATTTCAACCAAACCTTAAAATTTTTTTGTCAAATAAAAAGCTATCAACATGAGATTTACTATATTTTGACATATATATTAACTACCTGAAGTTGATTGAGAAATATGTTAGGATTTTAATATCTATCTTGATTTTAACAGAGTTAGTGAAAAGATTCGAATCATATTAATCGTTAAGAATCAAAAATTAGTTTTTGTCAAAATAATTTGTTCAAAAACGTATTTATCGTTAAAAAATCTAACAATTTTAATCAAGTTAATTTAAATCTAAATATGTTCAAAATTGTTGTAAATATCAATAAAAACTACCAAAGATATTTAAATGGACGTCAAGGAGATCAAAATTACAACAAAGCTATGTTTTAGACTCTGATACAGAAGTTTCATAATTTAGTTTTTTCCTAAAATCATTTTTAATCTATTTCTTCGCCAAAATCTGAAACTACTAATTATTTGTAATTTTTACTCAGTCGTCAATATATTAGAAAAAACAAAATTTTTAAATGTAAAGTCATTTTTTCAAAAAGAATAGGATGAGTCAATCCTATCAAACCATCTTCAGAAGGGTGTTTACATGTATTCTCGCTCACCGGTAAGGCTCTACTTAAAAAAGGATTCAGGTCGTTCAACACCCATTTAAATAGACATATTTATATTATCTGATGTTAAGTTGTGAAGGACTATCATCCACTGAAAATTTTTCGATCTGAGATAATTTGATATTTCACAATTATATCATTTTGTAAAGATCAAACTCTAATTTTCCTTTAAAACAGAACTTGATGTATAAAATATTTCTTAAGATGATTTTTAGCTTTCTATTTATAAAAATTATTAATTTATACATAACAAAATAATGTAATGCATTCAATATTAAAGGTTTTCATTCAAATATTGAATATCATGAATTATCATTTCTTTTTATTATCACGCTTTAAAATTTCACTTTATGGAAATAAAGTATTTATGATTATAAACCAATAAAAATGCATAAAATCTACTTTTTGACAATTCGTTAAATATTATCTCGCTCATAAACTTTTGATCATAATTTAAATGTAAAAAAAGAAAATTAATTTAATTTCTCGTCTATTTTGAACATAATTGATATGAGACTAGTTTTTTGCATCTGTTTTTCCAAATAAAATTTGAAAACTGACAACCGATAATAAATATCCTCTTGATACGATGCAAATTTTAAATTCTTTTCCCTCGCCTCTGAGTAGCCAACATATTTCTTATATTATTCAGTTTTACCTCTGAGGTGTACGATATTTGATTTAGAGGCTTAAGAGTTTCAAAGTATTCAAATGCAATATTAACTCATTAAAATCTCTTTATTTTAATTTATTTATATTTGATTCACGTGAAAGAATATATAAAATCTTTATTTTTACATTTTTGTTTGAAATTTGTGTTTTTTCATCGCATCTTTTCTATTTTTAAAATATTTGTGATTTTTGAACTCTAGAAACAATTTTATATCATGAATATAAATATTTGAAAATTTTGATATCAATAAGGAGTGGATGATAGTTAAGTTATTGACTTTAAATGAAGGGTTGGTACTTTTATGTTTAATTGTTGAAAATGAGAAAATAATTAATTGTATGTTTAACTATTTATCTTTATAGAATTTTGTTGATAAGCTGAGTAATACACTATCTTCGTTTTCAATCTTTCTTCTAACAAGTCATTAAGTATGACAGAATTTTTCCTTATTTTATATTATGTACGATTTCTGTCGAGGTTATAACAAATTTGAAGCATAGTTGGTTCCATAAATTGTCTTCACATTTTTGATACATATTTCCAAAATCTTGAAAAGTTTCTTAAAATATACGATTTTTTTATCATAGAGCATGATATTCGTATTACTTTAAGAACGTTTTTTAAACAATGTAAAAAAATCAAAATATTTTGTTTCCTTACTTATTCAACCTGTGCTGGCCTATATAAATCTTTAATCCTTATAACATAAAAAATGGCAACTACTTATCAATTTTAACAAAAGTAACTAGGCATGAACCTTTTGTCTCACTTTAATCAACTCAATATGTGCAACATTCTTAAGCATCCTTGGATAACAATAATAAAAAAATCAAAATCGGGAGGGTTGATAGGTTTTTACTATCCTTTTAAAATTCAATTTTTCAAAAGATCCGTCATTTCTCTCAAGTTATCTCGTATTTACCAATTCAAAATCACATATTTGCAAATCATTGTCAAATTTATCCAAATATCTAAAAATGGTTCTTGTTTTAGTTTTCTCTTCTTCATAAAATGAAATTTTGTGGAAATCATTATCAATAATTTATAACGAGGTACTTGTAGATGTTAAAATGTGAAATTATTAAAAATAATTTTCAACCAAAAGGTAAAGTTATCTGGTTAAATGGACGAGATATCTAAGTTGGAATGAATTTACGGGAGTATTTTATCCATCATTTAATTTTTCTCAAATAATATAAGTCAACTTTTATTAAGACAAAATAATTGTCATCCATGACATTATTTTTGTAAATTAGCTGCATTCATCAACCGAAATCACTCTTCTTTTAAAATAGAATATCTGCTTCAATTTTCTTTTATGGTTTGTAATGAAAGCGGTGCCAATTACTGTCCTTTTGATACTTTTTTAAACGAATATTTAGCTAATAGACAAAAGAAGTCTGTTTTAGTTACATCCCTAGATAATTTAATAAAATTTCTTTTTGTTATATCATCAAATTCTCTGGGTTAATTTGAACTAATTCTATTGAAACTACTTTTCTTCTGTCAAGATATATATCAATTTTGTCGAATTTCATAGACCATAATATTTATTTATTTTACTTCTAAAAAAGCCTCTGCATTATTTTAAACAAATCGCGTAAGTTCATCAATTAAAATACTATTAGTTTATAAAGGTTGTTAAGACATGTTTTTGACAAGCCGATTTTTCAGTGCAATTTAAACCAAAAAATTTAAACATTTCTAATTTTACATTTAACATAGTTTATTTCTAACTCATTGAATTCAGAATACAGACTTAAATGGCTTCGTTGTTGAGTCTTATCTGGTTGACAGAAAACAATTAAGCTCAGACTGATAAATTCATAAAATACGCGAAACCGCTCAGAAGGAAAATGTCTGGTCATGACACTGTGGATCAGATTAATCATAAGTCTTCTTTTTATTTGTTTTATACATAAAATATCGTCAAAAAAATGCTTAATTGGCACATATTAAACTTTTTAGAAAGATTTTTGAGGTAAAACTACTTACATTCATCAAAATAATATGCATAATAAAATCTATATATGATTTAAATATTTTAACAATTATTATCAACGGTTGAGATAAAATACATCTAAAGTATTTTTTAAGAGTCTATTTATTTGAAGTATTCTGTTGACTTATCAAAGTATTTTTTGTAAGATCTCCCGTGGATAGAAAATGAAAAGTGTTTTTCGAATAACTTAATAAATTTTGCAATCCACTTCATAATTTTCTAAATCTATCATCTTTAAAAATTTTGAAAAATATTTTAAAATATTAAAATTATAACATCATCGTGTAAATCAACTTCATAAACCTATAAGTGGTAATTAATCAAATTGAGCTCATTATACAGTCTACGTTTCAATATATAACAAGGTATAAATTTTCTATCTTTTCATGTCATGTAAGATCAAAACACCTGTGTCGCAGACATCGAAAGTGATTAGCCAATCATGAACATAAAACATCAACAGTGTTTAAACAAATGTTTGTTCTAAATTATTTATAATGCAAGAATCTCAAAGTTAAATTGAAGACAACACGTTATCCATGTTAGGCAAAATTGATAAAATCACAAGAAATGAATTTACTTCAAATGAAATTTAGAAAAACCCAGTCCCTTGTATAACCCAACGACGTATTAGAGAATAAAAAAACCATACTTTAGATGATGAAAGGGAAGGAATAGTGGAAAAGACACGAGAAAGTCATCTAGTGTCTGCTATATTTTTGATTTTTTGTTGATAAAATACATGACTTTCAAAAAAATATTTTAAAAATGAGAGACGTATTTCAATCAACAAGTGGTTAGGATTTGCGCTCTAAATTATCCTGAAGTTCATTTTAAAAGATTTTTGCTTCAATTTCACAAAACTAAAAAAAATATAAATTATGTGTCTGCGCCAAATAATATAGATATGAAAATGGAGGTTAAAGCAGCATATGCTGTGATTTATCTGGATATAGAAAATTATAAAGATGACATAAAATTTGCTTTTCTAGATGAAGTTTTCTCAAAGTGGATATTAGACTCAGCAGGGTCAGACGTAAAAGAGGTAAATCACCATTCATGGCTGTTCCAGTCTCTAGAAGCGGGAATATTTCTTTAGTGGAAGCGATGAATCGTAATTTGACGCCACATTACAAAATTCAATAATTTGTTAATTTGAAGATTTCAAGGAAACGCTGAGAAACCTGAAAGCCTTATGTCACTTGTTTGTGATGATACAATTAACGAAACTCTATTGCAGAAACTAACAATTGGAAAATGTGGAGAAACTATTTCTAGCCGTTACACGTCTCTGTATTGTAAAATGTTTGGCTATTTGGTTAAATAAACGAGTATATAAGAGATACAATAATAAATTTGGAGCACACAATTAATTTTTTTTCGATTCTATTTTAACTTGATCGAAACCATATACCATTAAAATAACTTATTTTTATAAATTAACGTTTTAACTGACAGAGAAAAATAAAAAATTAGATTATTGATAAATTTAAAACACACAATGTGATATCGATTTCTCAGAATAATATTACAAAGAAAAAAATTCTTAGTATAAATATTATATTCGTAACAACTAAATCTAATAAAAATGTACAAGTTTTTTAAATTATTAAAAAATATATAAAACTTGTATGATTTACGGTACGTGTACGTGGTAATTGTAACTTGCTTGTACTTTTGGTTAGGTATATCATTTTAAACAAAATATTTGGCCATATATCCAATTTTGCCGGTGTAAAAAATTTTTCCGAACGTTCTAAGTGAATATTTTAGCAATCATAAATACGAAAATGAAACTTTCTTTTCCAATCGTTTATTCTGGGTTATAAAAATAATTATATTTTCAATATCGTTATATTATTTTCGTTATTTTCTTTAAAGTGTTCGGGATGGAAAATCAAACCATTCATAAAAAATTGTCTGGTACAAAATATTTAACCCTATATTAAGTATTTTTCGCTTTTTAATGAAAGAACAGTTACCGTGATTTTAAAGATGATGAAAATCCTGAAATTAATTTTCTTATTACAATTGAAAATTCAAAAGTGTTTCATTGTGAGAATGTTCTCAAGTCTACCAATAGTGTTACTTGTCAGATTTAGACAGGTTACAACCATATCTACACATCAAAAGACTACATCTGAATCATAGTCTCCAAAATCCATATTTAATTATGACTGCTTCTTTTTAAAATTTTCTGTTGACAGATTATGCCACTTTATTTTTCTCAATCATTAAACGTCGAAATATCCGAGAATTAATTTGAATCCATTTATTATAATTTATTTCTAATGATAAACCTAACATTTTGACTGAAAAACACTTGAGTAATAAATAATAATAAAACTAAATTACAGCAATCAATTGACTAAATATCAACTTTGATCAGATTCTTTCAAGCTTCATAGTTTTGTAATTCGTTTTATCACAACTTAAAGCTTCTTCCTAATATTTTTAGAGAATAAATTATTTGAAAATATAAAAAAATATATCGTTATTGTGGCTTCGTATTTAATTTTTCATCTTTCGCAGTTATGAATTACAATTTACAACTAACATATTCTGTATGAAAAGCAACATGCTTAATCAAATAAATATTATTTTTTAATAACGTAAACGCGTTCATAAATCTCTCATATGTTGTGAAATAAAACATACAATGAAAATACCAAACCGTGCCTAAAATGACTGAATTTAAACTTTGTATTCATTTATGAAATAAATATTGAAAGAATGAATTTTATTTGGCTCTTGATTGAATAAATTAAATAATAATAACATGTTTACTGATAAACAGGAATCTAGTATTTTCAAAAGGTTTCACTAATCTGTAAAAATAAATTATATTTTTTACTTTAAAAAACGATATTTAACACTATTTTCATATTTGAGTATTCTTAAACAAAATTAATTCAATGCATAACTAAAACATTAAATTTATCCATTTTGTGTTATGTTTCTGAGAAATTTACAAGGTAGTGATATAAGTCTTGATTATATTATATTTGTATGGTCTATCCTCTTTAATACTCGTGATATTAAGTATTATTAATTTATAAACTTTTTTTAAAGAAATTTTTGATGAAAAGAATTTATCATTTTCTCAGTTTTAATTAAACAAATAATCACCAGTATTTAGCAAAATGATTTGATTTGTATTTTAATTCTGAAGTTTGGATTACATTTCTAGGTTTTGGAAGTTGAGTAATTGATCTTGATTTAACCATCTCGTCTGAACTTCAATTTCTGCCAGATAGTGTAAGGGTTTCACCCAATAAAAATCTCGCACTACCTTTACGTGCATGGATAATCTTACATAAAATAAATCGGGTTTTCCCCAAGAACATGTCTTCTCTGGCTCTCATTAATGCAAAAGTAAATTACTTAAATTAACCATCAAAATATGTTAAAAACATCCTTTTTAACTCGCCACTCTTCGCATACTTACTGGTTACCAACGAGAAAGAAAAACTCACAAAATTAAACTGTGAACATGGTTTTTCCTGCTTAACAGTTAAGATTCGTTTAAGATAGAATTTAAAGAGTATTTTTGGGGTTTAATCAACAAATAATTAACATTTTTGTTTCTGTGTGATACTTATTTAAATAAAATCTTTAGTCTAAATTTCTGAAAAAATCTATTGAAGTGTTGACTCATTTTCAGTTTTTTGAAAATTTTAGAAATACAAATCTCTTATTAAATTTTATTTAATAAAAGCTACGTCGTCCTGTGTTTGAATATTCGCGTGTTTTTTAGAAAAATACCACATGCATTTTATCATTGGAAGAAATTAATAAATATCCAAATATATTTTGACATAAAAATAAATGAAAAAATATGAAATTATAGTAATTTATATCGAGATAATAATTCTGATATCAAGCGTATCTGATAAATTAAATATCCAAAAAGCATTTGATTCTTAAATACCCAGTCAAAAAATTAAAATAACAATATTTTTACTTTCAACTGTAAAAATACTCAGTCGACATTTTGAATATATTTTATTTTATTTTTTAAACCTTTTGAAATCTTTTCCCTTTATTTAAGTTTTTCATACATAACTCAATGTTTGGTATGTTAAATTTAAAAAATAAGAAAATGAAAGACTAGTTCAACCATTATTCAGCAAGTAACTTGTTTGTGAAACAACAAAATGTTGTTGGAAACGAAATTTACTCAACCTGAAAGCCATTTGAATTTCATTTAGTTGAGAGTGATTGCCAATTTTATTCGACTTTCAATTAGAAACAACGATAAATACACAATAAAATTTAAAAATAATCTCAACTTTAGATTAAAATCACGAAAAATTTTATCAGTGGAAACTATTTAAATGTTGTAGATTTTAGGCATTTAACAATATTAGGTATACCGCTCTTAATGATAATTTGAAATTGAAAAAACAAATAACCAAAACCAAAACGATTATAGTCTTTAACACATTATTTAAAGAATCTCAAAAAATATTATTTCTTTCGAAAATATTAAACATTTTTCTGATTTAATATATAAGTTTGATTATGTATATGCATAATTTAATCATTTGCAAATCAAAATCTTATGTTTAACAACCCAAAGTATTTCAATGATGTCATTTTTGCTGTACTGTTCCACTTTCATTGAATGAGGAGTAGCTCAAAGCTGAACTTCTATGTTTCAATAAAAGGTAAAATAATTCATTTTCTCTAAATACTGAGGTTTTCGATAAAACGACCTCTTTCGTAACAATTTTTGCTGTACGCTCATCAAATTATATTTCCATACGTTCCCTCGAGTCAGTGTTTGATAATGAACGGAGTCTCCACAGTCTACGTTAACCAATAGTTCTTAAGTTAACAATACACTTACGTACGGTATTTCCTTAAACATCATACAAAGCCTTTTTGAAGAGTTTTACCAAATTTCAGTATTTATTCGGCGTAGCTATGTTTCCAAAATTTTAGTTTATATCACTCAAATCGTTAGAATACCACAACAATTTGTTAATTCTAATAATTACGGCTTAAACGTAAAGTTGCATATACGATTTGATAAAATTTAGAAAATACTCAAGATTAAAATATACGTACGTTGAGAATAGTGTTATTTTTAGAACCATGAATCTGATCCCATAAAAATATAGCTGTTTGTAGTATTCGAGCCCTAGGCAGAGATGAGAAATGTGAACCTTTTCAAGATATTTTTTAAATTATCTGACTTAAATTCTTCTGTTTTGTATCTAGCATCGATTAAATTAACGCATTCGAAAAGCCTGAAAAAAGTCTAACCAGAGAAATTACAATAAACGTTCCTTAATTGATTTCATGAGGCCCCCGTAAACCACTTATTAGATTTAATATAAAAAAATTTGGCCGAAGAGGTTCAAACTAAGCAGCTAAAACTAAAAATTTTATGATTCATCATTAAATACCCTTGAAGCATATTTTGAAAAACATCGAAGATGATTTATGAAAAGAACCCCCAGATTGCATATTAGGTGAGTTTTCATTCATTGAAATTTATTTTCAGACAATAGTAGATAAAATTTTTAAAAAGGCTTAAACGAAAACTGAAGACACGTCTAAGCACACCAATAGTTAAGCCAGACACAGATGATAAACGAATAAACTGTATGAATTGATCAAAAAGCTATTAAAATTAGGCAGACTTTAGGCCAGGTATCGCGCTATAAATTCATCTAGCATAAGAAAAATCAGAACCCGTCTCACGCCAAGAGAAAAGTAATACTGAAAAAAACGAAAAATACGATTAATGCAACAATTGACGACCATATAAAGCTAGCGTCATACCGCAGAAAGAACAACTATTGAAATAAACAATACTATCAAATCAAAATTTTGTTAATTTAAACACGTTGGTGCTGCCTATATGTCCTTATTGCCTCTTTCAGGACCATTCCATTATAAGTTTCTCCATAAGTAGGGCCACCGTTAAAACCACCAGAGTTTTTTACGGGATCAAAGCCCCTAATATATAAGTCATATTGTACTCGTACGGACTATATAATATGGGCTCCTCTGCATAAACGAGCTAAGATTAATTTAGGTTGATTAATAAAATTAAAATCATATCTAATCAAAATAAATACACTCGTAAAACGGCTGTGCGCATGCGGCTAAATCAAGTTGATCACTACCAGCGAAACAGATGTCAGTAAACCTCACAAATTTCCTTGACGAGAAAAATTTTTTAAAAACATAATGGCGATGTTTGAAAAAATTACAATTTATTATCCCACTACAGAACAGGACATTTATTTTCAAAACTATTGACTTTAAAAGCTTTATCAATCATAAAAGCTGATAAATTATGAAATAAACGACTAGCAAGAAAGAATACAAGACACGATATAGATAAATCTAATATTCATTTAACCGTTTTAAAAATTTATGAAATTTGTTAAACACAAAAAAATTGGAAAATGCACTTTAAGAAAGTAATCGAATCCAGATTGAACGGGGACCCAAAGTACGAACAGATTACAAAACATAAAACGAAAAATCAACCAAAACACGAATTTAAGTGTTTCAATATTCCGCTGTAACTAACTAAATCGATGGTATTGACACAAGAATAATTGATACTAACAACGACGGCGCACAAGGATGAAATTCTAGAATAAAAACGGAAAATAAACGATAGAAAGTGCTGTATTTATAAGTGACAAGTTAGAAATTAATTATAACGTGCAGAGGAAGCTAAAAAAGTTACTTTTTAAAATGATCAAAATGAGAAAGATCATCTATCGTTATATAAACAAAAGATTCATAAAATTTTTGAACTTAAAAGAAATCAAATGTAAAATTAAGAAGGTTTTTGAGGTCTAGCTTAATTTCAGAAACAACCAATATTTTGACTGCCTTTAACAAAGTAATTAACTTTGGACTCAACGAAATTAAAAAAGGGCGTCGGCTACTCAGAAAAAAACCTGTCTGAGTAACAAAGTACTCAAATGAAAATTATTATATGCGTGCTTGAAACAAAATGAGAATAAGGCGCAGGAATAAAATAATCGATGAAAACAACGCTCAATAAAATAGATGATTGTTTACAGTTACCTGATTGAGAGATGACAGAACAACCAAAAAGCTGACAAACTTCACAAACTGGTAAATCATCAGGGAAAATAAAAAGCGCCGAATGACGACGGACTTATATAGCAAAGTTAATCCTAAATTAAGGTGGAGTCATAGTTAATAGAGGAAAATTTAGGAAAAAAATAATTAACTAATCGTGACGTGTATTTACATTATAACAAAGGATCAATTAGTAAATGACTTTAATAACCTTAATTTTTACATCTCCGAGTTATCAATTATTATTTAGAGACGTAACAAAATTTAATGAAGCTTAAAATGAAGAGTGTAGTTTTTGTTATATTTTTATAATAAAAATCTTTGATTCTAACTTTATTCAGCGCTTTCGAAAATTGACTATATATTTCAAAAATTCATGAAATTTTTTCTGAATATGGTGAAATAAAATAAAAAAATCAAAATAAGCAGTTTTAAGGCTGAGCAAAAACATAAATAAAAATTTCAATTGGCTAAAAAACTGGATATTATGAATTAATGAGTCAAGATTAATATGACAGTGACATCATTATCATTTTTGTTAAAAACAGACCAAATAAAAAAAGATAAAAACTATCATAAAATCAAATTTGCGTTCAACGATAACAGAAAAATGAAAATTTTCAAGTATTTTATATTAAAAAATTTATAAGCGAATTATAGCAATGACGTCAACTTTTCTAAGTCAGGAAAGTCACCAGGAGAGAAGTTAGTAATTTTGTTAATACTATCAAGATTACTATGCGTAGTGACGCCACGTAGTGTGTTTATCTTGATGTAGCGCCGCGTGTTTATTTCTTATCTATTATATCATTGAATCTAATGGGCGTGTACCATCAAATTTTCGATTCTCCTCTGTGTAGTTTCTAAGACTAAACGTCATTTATGATTTTTGTTTTATTTATTTGGATACCTGAATGAGTTAATCTTCATAGCATAAGCTACTAATCTTACAACTACTAATGTCCTGAACGAAATTATAAATAACTACACATTAACTTGGGTATTAGCAAGTTTCTATGCTCAAGTGTTATATAATTAAAACGCGCATGTCGGAAAAGTAATGTTATAATTACTAATTTGTGTATTTTAATGATTCCACCTTTAATTTACAAGCCGAAATAAATTAACTTACTTTGAAATACATTTTGGTTAAAATTGATTCATATTTTTTGTGTTATAACGTTAAATTTATTTTTAAGGAAGTTTATTGTATATAAATTCTAAAATTGATAAATGTTAACTTTTTTTACGTCTGTCTAATTGTTTACACCATTTATAATTATTTGTCTGTTTTAGAGCATTCAAAACATTTTGTGTATTTTTAAAATAAGCCGAACTATTTTAATTTATTCGACACTGTTTCTAAATTTATGGATAAATTTCGATTTTGAAATTCTTGTACGATGTTTTTTGAGGTTTCTTTTTTATTCATACGCTTTTCATCTTTCATTGTGGGTTTTATTACTTTATTTTCACAATTATCTGAAAAAAATAACTTGATATACATTTCAGGTTGTCTTATATTATTTTTTCATAAACAGAAAAGTACTTTTTTCAATTTTTTCAATCATTTTTACGGTTTGTATAGTATAACTGGGCATTACTTTATTCCTCGGTTTTACTTAAAAGAATCAATAAATGACTTTAAAATTCTGTTTTTATTAGTTTTAGTAATCTTATATGTCCATTTTTGTAGTTTTTATTTTATGCTTCAAATCGTATATAGTTGTATTTTGTCGGAAAAGTAACATAAATCATCAAATAATTTGATAATAAGAAAATATTGATAAAAAAAAGTTGAGTTTTCCTCTTTCGTAAGCGAGAATAACGAAAGATCATTGAGATCGATTCAATAATCAAAGAGAGGCGATGTTATAAATTTAAAGTTAAAATTTTTGAGGTATAGCTGAATTTTAAATAATCGAAGAACAAGAAATGCCAATGGTTTTATCTTCAAACAAAAATGGGTTTTTTTTCAAATGATACTCGACAAGCTTTGTTTAACTTCTAATTTTGCTAATTTGAAAATTCTTTAAGAAACTGGAATACTTCTTGGATTCACGTGTTTTTATGTATAATTAAAATGAGAATGTGCCTTTTGTAATACCATACAATTATAAATACATCATTTTATTTTTAAATTGGAATGAATACCTCCGATTTTTAATTTAAGATTTGGTATTTATAAAGTTTGACTGATTTTATTTGATCATCATTCTTAACAAATCGGAAATAATTGAACAAAAATTAAACTTTTCAAGAAAGACGCACTTGTAGAATTTATTCTGCAAAGAGTCAAGTTAAACACCCAAACATAAAAAACGTCTATTGCATATTAAAAACATTAAAAATACGCAGCCGCAAAAAGATTTTAATAGTTGTGCTTTCACTTGTTACTTCAGTAAATAAATCGACCATGTGTACCAAATTTTCAGACATAAATAAGATGATATAATAAAGATCGTATCAATTAACGCTTTACTTGATTAAATCTCTCAAAATGTTGGCAAATGCAGCTAAAGGCGTCGGGTATTTGTGTAGCTGACGACAAACAGCTACGCGCCTGCGTCGGTGATATCTCTATCTGCTTTTCAGCCAACGAAATAAAAACCGCATGCTTAATGAATCAAATGATTCATTAATTTGTGACTTATTTTTTTCGTATTTTAATAAGTTGAAATCTATTAAATTTTAGCTAGATTTTCGATCTCTTTAGATTAAATATGAATATTCTAGCTCCAGGTTTCGTCTTTTTTAAATTATTCAATAGTGAAGAAAAATAAGGAGATTTTTGTTGGAGAATAATCTTACCGATCCTGAGAACATCGCAAGAATGCGACTTGTTTATAGAAACCCAAATTGTACAAATCATTTTAAATTTTTAAACAAAGAAAAAGAATTATTGCCCAAAACAAAAGAGAAATGTTGGAAAGGGATGGCCAAAATGTTGATTTCATCCTTACCCTGCAGTGTAAAGGGTGTAAAACATCACTGTCTCCTTTAAAAAACGGCGTTAGTACCTATTTTGACAGACTAACAAGGCCAAAGTGTTAATTATCACCCCTAAAAACTCTCCAAGCTATTTCTTATCGGACATGCCAGAGTTCTACTGGCGACTGCTCAAAGCGCCTTTGATTACCTGCCAAGACGGCCGTAGATTGGTACAATTTCTGCAGAGCTGAATGCCAATTCTCAAACAAAGATATTTATAGAAAAAAACGTAGGGATATATTTGGTAGAATAGCCATCGACGAGACTCCAAGCATAGTAATTCAAATAGATGAACGTCTTCTTAGGGAAAAATACTATAATCGAGAGAGATTACTAACAAGTGACGAAAATATTCCTCGACAAAATATTGTAGAATTGAACTTTCCGAGTCAAACTACAAATGCTCAAATGAATTCAACAGAAACCATGATACGAGTATAACCTAGCTTAGGATTTTTGGTTTTGCAGAATGTCATAGACAAACAGATGGGTCATATAGGACTTAGTAGATTCGTTTCTTCTAAGTAGGAAGAGGAAAAGATGAAATTTTACTCTTGATTATTCGAAACTAAGACACATCAAGATCGGGTTTTGTAGAGCGATGAATAAGCGTCGTATGGAATGGTTCGAACAAGATGAAGATGATTTATTGCACGAAACACCAAGTCATATTGTTGATTTCGTGTCTAAAACCTGGGTTCATACCAAAAACATTGAAAAAATTTGCTCCAAATTAAAATTAAAAATTGTTAGAAATATATGGGGAACATCAGAATATCTGTTTCTTCTCATCTAGGCGAGTTAAGGTACAAGAGCAGACAAGATTGACTGAATCGATATGAGCGTTCATTAATTTCTTAAAGGATACCACAATATGCAATCCCATGACACGATAGTTTTGATTATAAATATTTTTGCAATTATCAACTTTTTAATTTTTTTAGTTTACCACTTCTATCAATTTTTTACTGAGTTGATTTTTTGGCTTTGAACAGGTTAAAACATGCAAAAATATTCATTATTACACATATTGCACGTTTTAAGAATTTATTCCAATGAAACTACCAGAAATGCGTGCTTATAAAAAATATAAATTTAAACACGCCTCTATGAGGATGTCCCTGGCTACACGGATACCAAGTGTTTATCCGAAAGATTAAGGTTAATATATTTCCAAACTACTTTGAGTCGAATAAGCTCAGTTTTTGAAACTATACAACAATCAAATATAAATTTTAATTTTGGAGATAGTGGTTTATTTGAAGTATATTTCTTTGATCTATGTTGATCAAACGCTATTGTGTTCAAACATACTGAAAAAAATTATTTAAATTTTTCAACTAATCTTGAATTAAGTATCAGTCTTTAAAATATAGGAGACAAAAGTGTTTTGATAGAAATAACATGAGATAATTCAGTTGTATTTGACTTTAAAATAGTCAAACATTTTAATTAATTTTGAAAATATAAACAATTACTATCATATTCAAGAAAGCTATTAAAGTACATAAGATTCTTTATTTAATCGATAAATGCGCCAACTAAAACACAATAGTCGTGTCTCACTACACAGTTTAAAAACGGCATTTTATCAATCTTAATTTATTAAAAACCACATAACATAGATCAAATGACTATGGTTTTATATCCAACATATTTATTGATCGTTATTTATTTAAGAAGATCAAGAATATTTGAAAACAAAAAAATCATTTAAAAACATTTTTTACAAATTATAATTTTATTTTAACATAGATAAAAATAAAAATGTATCATAACATCTATTTTTTTCTATGCCTCGACGAAAATTTTTCGTTTGCAGCTTAAAATTAAACTTTAAAAATTAAATACTCATTTTGATGTCAGAATCTACAATTATAGTGTTTGGAAACTTTTATTTCTTTATGATTTGAATTGCTGGACAATAATTTTATTCACATAACTTGAAAAATTCTGTTTTTGTTTCTTAAATTTTTTAAGTTGTGCAGTTAATATTTTAAAATTAAAAATAGTTTTGATACTTTTTGATATTCATCGATAAAATATTGATCATTCGAATATTATATTATTGAACAGATAAATAAATGGATAAAAATATTTTTGAAGGATTTCCATCAGATAATACTCTGGCAATCTTAAAATAATTCTGATAGATAAATACTTTTTTCATATATTTTAATCATAAGTAAATTCCAAAATATGCTTGCTTTATGAGGTTAGGTGTTTCATAATAAATTAACCGTATAATACATTTATTTTTTGGTTTTGTTACATTCTAGGATGAACTTGATTTTCGTAGATCGGAAAAACATTTTTGTCAAAAAGAATTTATTTTAATTTTCCTAATATTCAGAGAAAAGCAGATTTTATATTTATTGAATTAAATTAAAATATTATCAAAGTAGTATTTTTGTGGTTATTTAATTTTAGTTACGTCCAAATTTTTAAAATTCAGAGAATAGATTCTGTGAAAATCAATGAGAATGTCTATTTTAACAAATAAATTAATTCGTTCAAAATCTTATCGATTCTCTTATTACCAACTATTATTTTTGAAGAGGACTAATTGTCAGAAAGCCTTAAAGAATTTTAAGAATTTAAGACTTAAAATATACGTAGAAATGTAAAAAATAGATATTTCTAGCCAAATGCTTAAATTGCAAATTTTGAACCAATATTTACACTGTTCTCAATCTCAGAGAAATTAAAACAATAAATGATGAAACATAGTTCCCTTATTTTAGAAAAAGTGATTCATTAATTTTTAGAGTTTTTATGGTACTCCGGAACACAGAATCGTGAAGCCAGTATCGACGTAATCGAGCGGGTAAAATCGATGATTGAATTTTTCTATAAATAAGCATAAAATAAATGTCTCGTCATTAATTATACAAATAATCATCAAATGAAAAACAAAATTTCTCCAAAGTTAGCTTCCTGTTTTTGTTTTGTGCTTGAATTCGGACATAAAATTCCCCTAGCTTTAAAATATAGAATTATCTGGTTTAACTATACAAAAAGCTGCAATTTGTGAAATGTATACTCTTTTGCCATGTAATGGAATAAACCCAACTCGAACGTCAGAAGAAGGCTATCTTGACTATTTTACGTGATAGGAACAAATACTGATATAGCTCAAATAATACCACACGAATTGTTTAATAATTTTGCCATAACGATAGAATCATCCTTTAAATCATAATCATTGAAAAATTTACAGACTATTTTTTTGGATATTTTTTCAAATAAGTATTTTCAAATTTTTCGGAGAGATTTCGTTTAACACTCACGAGTGTCACAGTTTTAAAATGCTAATTTTTGCCAATTTTAGAATTTAAAATGTTTATTCAAACAAAATGTTTAAAGTGAAAATTTTTTGTACAATTCAATATGTTTGTACAAGTAAATATTTTTTAATTATCTATTTTAATTTCTTTTATCCAGGATGGAACTTATTTGAGTAAATATTTATGTTTTCAATGACATTTTGAGTGTTATTTCTGAGCCCAATTTTCATTAAGCACGCTCTCAATTTATGTCATTGTTATACGTTTCAGAGATTTTATGAGGGTTTTCGATTATTAACATAACCCATGTAACAAATTTATTCCACTTTAATTAAAAATAAAAATGATTCTACTTAAAGTCAAACACTATTTCTCTTGTTTATGAAAGATTCAGACTGTAAAATTTTTCTATAGAATCTTCATCTTTGATCTGGTGAGATTTATTTAAATTTTCAGGAAATTTAACCCCTTAATTTTGTGTCAACGTAACCACGAATTACCAAGTTCTTAGGAACTGAAAAAATATTCTTTAGAGAATTTAAAAATATGGAGAATGCCGGGAAGTATTCGATTCGGTATCGTGTGATTTCTTTGCTTAATAAAGACAACTATAATGGTGAGTTCTTGCGTTATCCACGATCAAAATCGGAAATTTAATTCCTTTGTGAATGCAAAACCCAATTATTTTTCCGATATATGCCTTGAAAGCATTAACAATTAGAGAAAATTCTAAATCTTATACAAAGGCTATCCATTTTCATTCATTTTAGTAATTATATAAATATTTCTGTTTCTTGATGTTGGGACTGAAAAGTAGGAAGATTAACCGGATTCACTCCTGCCTTTAATTGTTCTGGTAACCACAGAGAATGAAACTTCAGAGACTTAAACAAAGTTTATGTCTTCGTTCTGTTTCAAAGATTCGGTTGAAGTTAGATTATTTAATTCTGTAAAAAAGAATTATTTCACAATTTCTCAGAGTTTAAACTAATTTTACATTTTATTGATAATAATGAAAATTCCAAAGAGATCCAAAAACGTACTTTTTGAGACCTGAAAACCGAAGATTCTTAAAAATCAGAAAGCAAGTTATATAAACGTGCCATGCAATTTTCATCAAGTTAGGCAATCATAAGTTCTTATTCCTCCAAATTTAAATGAGAACGCATTTCACCTCCACGCTTAAATAGAAAGTATATGCCAATTGTTTTAATACGTCTATACAACTGTGTTTACAGTTGAATATCTTTGATAGAACATTTAAGATATGGATGAAACAGAATACACCGATTTTTAAAAGATACTATTCGCTGTCGATCATCATCAGAGACTGGTGATTTTCTTCAGTAGTGTTAGAGATTACAATATCTTAAAGTAGAGCTTGCGTGATTTTTATATATATGTAAGTAAATATCAACAAGGAGAGATGAAGATACAATTGCTAGATATGCACTTGAGCTAACAAAATATTTCTAGACGCTTTTGCAGACTCAAACCAAACAGATGTCTAAGCTGGTGACATGCATTCAAAGCCGAAGTAGCTTTAACGATCAAACCCAATCTTTTTCTGCTCTTTTACCTTCGTTAGAGACATAGAAAGTTTACCTTTCCAGATTATTCACCTTTTTAGAGGAAAATTGGAAACACAACACTGAGTTTCATTGTTTTTCCTGACGAGCCAGGAAAGAGTAATCAATCGAATCCTTCAGATTTCTTGCTCTCAATTCAATCCATCTTAGGTGTGGAATAAACTAGAATGGCTCGAAATTCTGGAAATTATGGCTAAGAACGTCAATTCTATAAAAGCTGGAATCCCCTAGAGAAGCAAATTTTACACCTATATTAAGCACTTAGAGGTAGAATCAATTGAAGATTTGGCTCTAGAATTCGCATGGCTTCTTCGTTTGATGTCCATTAAACTAAAGACCCATTGGATGATATAATGAGGATATACTTTATTTGTGTAATTAAGGATGTACCATTTAACAAAATTCGTTTTCCACAGAAGCTCAGAAGATCTTAGTTTCAAGAAAGTGGAAGACATTGCACAAAAAGGAAAAAAGCGTATAAAACGGAAAGCGTGGTGATAACTTTTAGAGATCCTTAAGTTTTCCAGGTGTAATAGGAAAAGAGTTCAAATAATTCTCAAAATAGATTTTTGGGACCATGCAGAAACTGCTGTCAAACAGGTCACGATTGAAGTGATTGTAAATTTCAAAAAGCGGACTGTTACTTTTATCGAAGATCGGAACATATCAAAAACGCTGGCCAGGTTCGACCTAATTAAATACAAAATCTGAGGCGATTTCATCTCAATTTCTATTATATTTCCAGAAATGATACGACAATATTCACATGAAATGAAGGTTGTAAAATTTAAATGTGTTTCTATTTGGAAACTGGCTCACAATTTATTTTTATTTTAATTGAAAACTGGGAGCGACTGGGCCAGCCCCCTTTTCATTCTTTTTCATAAAACTTTTAAAACGCATAACGACTCTAAATTGTAAGTATTGAGGATTTTTTCTAAATACACAACATGTGAGAATGAATACCGTTCAATCCTTAATTTTTACGCAGTAAAAAGTAAAGCTTTAAATCTTTTGGTTATAAACGAAATCCGACGGTTTCTAATTTAGATAGATTCTCTGATTTATATTACAAATATTTGTGAAATTAAATCCCATTCATCAGATCAAAATAACTTAGAAAAAAATGCACACAACTATGTGAAAAATTCAAATATTTGGAAAACTGATCTAGATTGTTTTAAAATGTGGAACTTCAAATTCAATTCTAAATTCAGGCCCATTTACTGCAAACCGAGATTTATTCACTTTGCAATAACCCAGGATTTCAGCGCCGCATTAGACCGAGTGATACAGCGAGGGATAAAGAAATTAGTTAATTTCAATGACGAAGACATACCTTTTGTTCCAATCAGCAAAAAAAACGAATAAATTCGCCTTTGAAGAGATTATTGCGTCAATGATAATCCATTTGTAGGACAACAGACACACAATTCTATTTACTAACGAATTGAAAAAGAAAACTGAGTAAGATCTGTTACTTTTCAAAAATCGATTTAGCGTCGGCTTAAATCCTATTAAACTAAATTCATAAATCCAAAACTCTTGCACTTAATACACCCAGGGTGTCTTACAACAAAAAGATTTTCTTTTGACATCGAATGAGCGCTCGCCTACTTTGAGAAATTTATGTATTAGATAACCTGCGATTTGAAAAGAGTCGCCGTCTACTTAGGCGATATCCTTATCGGCAGAAAAGATTTTAATTAACATACAGAGAATTTGTATTTTTTGCTTCATTATCTTGAAGAAAACGGCCTGAAATTCAATTTTGAAAAATGCGAAACTGCATAGTTTTCGGTATTTTATCTGAGTCATGCCAGATCAAATCAGTATATTTCCAAAGGGTAAAAGATAGATGATTTTCATAAAATATAGAGACCGACGAACAAAAAAATTATACAGGCGTATCTCGTTTGACTGCAGCTTTATCAAAAATTCATCCAAAATGTTTCGAAGATTGCAGCACCTCTGAATTGGATAACTCACAAGGATACCGATAGGAGATGGGATAGAGATCAGTTTGAAGCTTTTTATGAAATCCAAAGAATTATTTATTCAGATTTTATTCTGGCGTATTTTAACCCTTCAATTCAAATTGGGACATCGTATGATGCGTCGGATATGGGGATCGGAGCAGTTCTGTTTCATCGCTTTTCGGATGGCAGTGAAAGACCAGTTGCAGATATTTCAAAATCCCAAAATGCCAGCTAAAAAACTGTAACAGATTCATAAGGAATGCTAACTAATCATATATGCCATAAATAAATTTCATAAATCTCAGTGTAGGCATAAATTTATTTTCATTACAGATCACAAGCCCTTTTTAGAAATTCTTCAGCCTAAATAACTGATACAATAATGGCTGCTATCAGGCTGACTCGTTTGGCTCATATTCTTTTTCGATATCGAATACCTTAAACACGAAAGAACATGCCAACACTGATGTTCTTAATCGTTTTCCAGTCAGATTAGACGTTCCGTTCAAAAGAGAGGAAATGGAAAATGACCAAAATACGATCTTTGTAATTCAGCAACTGGGTGGGCAAACAAATTTCTCGAATGATGGGATTATAAAGAGACTTTTCGAACAGTTATGGGAACGATTCAGTCTTGAGACAGATTTTCCCTTCCATCTCAAGCCTTCCAATGAAGTTCTAAGGCTCTTGGAAATTTTACATTCTATACCCAAAAAAAGGAATTGCCCTTTGCGTTCACTACTGGGACCTTTCGGAATATTCTCAAGGTTTCTGAAAAAAAGATTCCTTCAAGCAGGAAAGTGTTAGAGATTTTAAAATAGTATTTTAATGCGTGCTGAATTAGTATATACGTAACAGGTATCATCTGTTATTTTGACTTGTCTTTCAAAGACCTTGTTTTCCTTTCGTTTGACATATCTTTTGATTGAAGTCTTCGCCACTACAGTCTGCTTCATTTTTAGCCCTTACTTGAATTCTTCCGTCATTTTCAAATCTTTTGTTTGTGTTTGGCATCAAGATATAAAATAAATTTATTTTATATGTTTCTTAATAGACTGAAATAAATATTTTATTTTTTCTATTTTTGCTTTTGATCTTACGTTGAGTTAATTTATTCATTGAATTATGTTATTTGTAGAATTCACCCATATAATTCCAACTTTTTCTTTAACAATTCGAAGCCCAGCCATAAATAAATGTTGTCAATCCTTCTATATAAAAATGTAGTTGGCATTTTTGCCGTTTTCAGTGACTATTCTAAATAATAATGATAAATTGTTTATTTAGGTTCAATTCTTCGTCAGATAAATTTTAATATCATTAAATTTAAGGTACTTTTCGAATACTTTTTAATTGAGAATCATTATAGCTTTACTAAATCGTACAGGGACAGTTTATAATTAGATAATTCAAAATTCAAGATAAATAACTTTGAACATCGCAATAATGTATAATTTATTTAGAAAGGCAACAATTAGCATGCTTTTATGTTTATAGACACATTTAAAAAGACGAAAATCGCCATTAATTTTTCGTTATAATTCACCTTATACGTTTCAATCATCATTTCATTATCACGATATCGACAATCAGACGATTTTGTCTTAAACATCTCAAATTTGTGTCATCAATTGATTTTTGCTCAGATGATAATCGTGGAGCAAATTTAATTTATCAGTTACCTTTGAAATCAAGGGTGAACAAATAATGACATATTAAAAATTTAAGAGCTCCGAATTATCGACCTTCATTCAAGAAATTGGATTTTAAATATACTTGATTGCTTAAAACTCGGTATTTGTCAAGCACTTTTGTGAATTCCTCATTTTTGTGCTTTTTATGAAAAGACCGGCAGTCTATCAAACATTTAATATTTTATAATAAATTTATTTTTAAGCATTTTTTTAACAATTTTCGAATATGTGATAGATGCTGCCACAACATACATAATTAAATTCTGACATTTTCAAATTTTAGAAATATTTTACCATTCCGTTCAAACTTATAAATTTTAATTGAAGAAGTTGCAAACTTTTTGATTACTTTTTTCTAATGACTAATATATAGGATTTATATACTTATAAAATTATATGAATAATTAGTTTATTATGAGTTATTTACTCAACGTTAAATATTTCTCAAATTTACAAGGTAAAATTAAGTTTTAATCAATTTTGTTTCAACGGACATATAATCTTTCAGTGTGGACTATTCCGAGAAAATTTGATTTTTAACTGGACATTTTGAGTTCCTACGATATACGTACCCTGCTTTCACGTACTCATGTTGGTTCATTGTAATTTACAACGATTCTTAATCTGTTTTTCCTTTTTAAGTATTTGATATAATTTTTAAATGAAATGTAAATTTGGTATCAGCAGCAAGGATTTTTAACACACAAATGAACATTAACATTGTCTTACTTTTTTTCGAACACATATTTTAAAAACTGATGTAATGTGTTCTCATTTAATAGAATATGAAAAAATGAAGGAAAAATATTTGATAAAACTTAAATAATATTTTATTTTTATGAATAATTTTAGAGATTCTTTCTTGTAAACAAGTTTCGAATATTTTTAATATTTATAATTTTAACTTTATTCTGTTTACATTAGGAAAAAATCATTTAAGTTTTTAAATTAAAAATTATCATGTTTTGAGTTGATTTTTTATTTTAGTTAATCAATTTATTATTTATTATAAAAATATAATCGCATTCCCTTGAAATAGAAATTTTATTTGTGGAAACTGCGTGCTTAGAAGTCTCAGAACTGCATTAATTTGAAATAGACGACTCAAATATCAGATATAAATTAAATATTTTTATTGCGTATTTTCTTAATGAGAATAACATTGGTTTTTTGTGGCTAAATTGTAGACTTTTATGAAAATAATTTCTTTTTTTAAATGTCTTGACAGATGAACCAGATTGTGAAATAATTGAAAATCTAACTTATTGTATTTTTACAAATTCAAAAAATATTGACATGAATTAATTGTTTAACCATGTTATACATTATATTGATGGATTAAATATACATTAAATAAGAATTAATACCAAGTAAAGTTTTTGCACTTTGTGTCTCTATTTAATTTTATATCATTCTTTTATTTTTAAAAAATCTTGCAATGTACCGATAATTAATTCAAAACAATAGATACATCAAGGTATTTTTTAATATTTTGAAAATTTCACTAATTATAACCAAATATAGCATAAAAATACAAATTTGCCCTTATTGACAAGATGATAATCTACAATATCTCAATTTGATGATTTTTGATTTACAAATTAGGTTAACTATTTTTCAGTTCAACTGAAAAAAATTATGGAAAAATAAGATACATTTAAGTTTATTAAAAAAATAATTCGAGCTTGATAAACCGTTAATTCTACTTTCGCAATCTAAAATTTAATAAAATCTCTTTTATGAATGCATATAATTTTTCGAAACACTTAACAATAAGATTATAATATTAACTCAAAATGATTTTCGTATTTTTGATAGAGAGTGAATTTACTGAACTTTGAAACCTGAAAAAGATAGAACAAATAAAACAATAAAAAGTAAAGATGTTTATAAACTTAAAAATGATATATTAAAGATAGTTTATCGTCGAGCTTCTTCCAACAAAATTTTGGTTCCAAATAATAATACTTGTTGTAAAATATCGAAATTTTAAATGATGATTTTTCTCTCATATACGTACAAATTTATTCTTGAATATATTTTGATCTCTATAGACAATGTAAAGGTTTAGTTATGTTATTATTCCCACGTTCGTGGAGCGACGAATGTAGATGAAAGTTTAAAACTTATGGTGAGAGCGAACGGAGGACAATATTTTTGTCATCAAGAAAAGAGACGTCGTTACTTCCCAAATGCCTAATGCAGCAGAGGTAAAGTCGACCTAATGGGATAAGGATCAGGTGAGCTTTTTAGTCTGAAAGTCTCATGCTACTGGACAGCAGATTTTCCAATCTGGATGAGGGTAATGAAAGGGGGCAAAGTGATGGAGGGCAAAACATAGTTTTAAGAGCTGCACTGAACAGCGGTAATATTCGAAAACTTTCTTCGGAAGACATCTTTATTGGCTAAACTCGTATCCTTTATCGACAAAAAAATGTTATTCTGAGTTTTAATTTTTTATTATCACTTTAAAAAACTATATGGTATTATTATTTTAAAGAATTTCATAGAAAGGATAATTTTTCAAAACATTTAATACCTGAAAATTTTATTCATGAAACATAAAAGATTTTCTTTTTAAATATTTTATTTTGATGAATAAATGATCAAGTGGAAGGTTTTTTTGAGAAATAAGAGCGTATGTTGTCAATATTCAAGATATCGAAAAGATATTCTGTTCCACAAAAAACACAAGCCTGAACCTAGAATAAATATATTCGTAAAATAAATAATTTTCAATCGAATCAATTTCTATTATTTATTAGTAATCAGATTTAAAAACCATTTATATGATCATGTACGAATTTAAATAACGTCAATACAATGTGTTTAATTTTTCTCGTTTAGTCGTTTTTGTGATTTACTGCTTAATTATCTTGCCTATTCTCATATTCGTTTTGATATTTAAGCTTTCTAAAAGAATCTAATACTTATCAATCTTATTTTGTGTCGTTATTCTTTCATCATTCAGATATTTTTCGATGTAAAATACGGTTACCAAATTCCGTATTTATTTATTTCTAATGTTTTATGCTCATAATCTATGTTTACCAATTAATTTTTTAAAGTCTTATAAGTCTTTAGGTTGAGAATTTTAACAAAAATGTAAAATACTAGAGTAAATTAACAGATTTAGGCCAGAAAAGAAAACTTAAAGATCTTTGCAGATAAACGATTTAACTTTCTAATTTATATTTTTTACTTGGTAGAGAAAATTATTTTTCATTTAAACGTGGAATTTATTGATAAATTGATCATTTTGAAAAATAAGGCACCCTTCAAACCTCAAAAGCAGAATACCTAAATTCTGCCCGGTTATCAGCTAATTAAATTCCCAGAATAATTTTACTGACAAAATTTTCGATCCATGCCTTATAGTAAGTTGAAACAAAGCAAAGAATATACATTTCATTAATCGAGGAGAAGCTATAATTTAATTTCAAAGTGCAACTGATGAAACTCAAAGACGCACACTGTTTCAAACCATTTTTTTATAATTTTACCCTTACATTATTTGAGGGAATGAAAATGAGGTTTTTTAAATCTGATTCTTGACGGTTTTCCCAACGCGATCAAAATTTTTTAAATAACGCAGAAAGGGGAAACTCTCAATAAACTTGTCTCCGAAGTGTAAGACGTTTAAACATGAAATTGGTGGCAGTTAATCAATAATAGCAGACAGTACAAGAACAAAATGTGTGAAAATGGATGAATGGATACGCCTTCTCGAGAAAATTCAAGACAACAATATATACTCAAATGTAAAAAAGGGTGGTTTATGATTTTGTGACAACAAAATAAAATTTTACTAATGCTTCACTGTTCCATTAAAAATAGGATATACCTAATACTATATCTTAATTATCTGATTAAATGAGTTAAAAACATTTCTAGTTTATGATAATTAGAAAACCGTAAAAAGGTAAATACAACACTAATCTAGTGATCGATAATCGTTTGTATACTTATCCGCCGTATTCTGCTCTTGTTCACTTTTCTTTTCGAATATTCCAGAACATTCCATATTTCTCAACCCTAACGATGATTTAGAATGAACGCGTGAAATGAATGCTGGGTCGACACTTAAGTTTATTGAGTTTAATTCTCTTTAATAGCTAAAAATTTCTAAATTATTTCTCCGATTACCTTCTGGCTGATATCTGTTCCAGAGCTAATGTTTAAGGAATGGAAAACATTAAACTATCATGTTACACGATAAGCATATTTCTGTAATTTCTCCTTTTTTAGAATATTATAAGGACCAATATTTGAACAGAATTTTCAAAAGATCTGTTGGGAAACTCATCATTTTACCGTGAAAATAGTTTTGTCATCACGTCAACTATGAATAATAGTCATGATAGAAACTTATAAATCAGAATTTGTCAAAAAACAATGCTGTCAGGCAAGTAAAATATACTTAAATATATCAATATTATTACTGGTTGACGTATTCTATGGAATGTAAAATTTAGGTTTTAATCTAATAGATTCAACAATAATCTTAATGGTTTCTGTTAGCTGTAACAGACGACTTCTCTCATTTCAAGAATTCTTCAGTCATGAAATAAAACACAAAGAATATAACATACTTATTAGTGAAGTTTTCACAAAATATCTTTCCCTGTTACAAGAGCACCAAAAATAATGGTTAGTAAGGGTTTCAATTTTTCACAAAAACATCAAAGAGAATATGTGACAAGGCAGTTATCCTTAGCTAACTAGTTCGAGGTTAACACATCGATAAAAAAGAAGAAGCCTTCTTTCCACGTTTATTTTTTAAAAGCAAATAATAGAAACAAATATCATAACAAAAACAAAATAACGAAAAGTAGTTTTGGACAAAGAAATAGTATCAACAACAAAATGAAGTTGATATTTTTAGGTTCGTCGAGTTGACAACATTTCAAAGAACTATCCCTGAGGCATTCATGGAATTTCTTTCTTAAGATGCTGATCTTGACATATTAAAAGTTTTTAAAAAATAATTAATGAGCTAAAAATACTCTTAGAGATTCATGGAAAGGCAAAATATAATTAGATTAAAACTGGATATAATTTGATCGAAGTTTGGAATATAATGAAAGACTTCTTTGGCTATGGATATTACAGGAATGGAATCTGATCAGAAAAAAAGAATAACATCAATTCTAAATGTTGAAAAATCAGATAATGCAAATAGCTTTCTACTACATCTTGAATGTAAGCCTACTACCATAATTTTTTTAAAACTATTCAAATTATCGTTTTTTATCATCTTAAATAAGAAACATATTAAATTGACGATGGGGAAATAAAAATGTTAGATATATTAGAATGGGAAATCTACACCAATAAAAGGCCTTATTAGTAGCAAAAGTTAAATTTTTTTATAGTTGTGTTGCCTAAGTCAAAGCTCTCTGTTTTATACTTTTTAATTTTAAGAGCAGTTAACAATTCCCTGTGTTTTTGTATATAAAGCCTAACAAGAAAGAGAAATAAAATAACAGTACGATCTAAAGAGAAATTTTGGTCTGCATATAGGACAAAAAACGTAAAAACTCTACCTATTAGAAAGTAATTGCCATATCCAAAAATTTTGATTACGCTTAACAATGTTTTATAAAGTTTAATGAAACTTATACTATGATATTCATGATGTTTATGAATATATTCAAATTTGGTTCTAGTTTTGCATCTCATATGTAGCAAAAATGTTTTAAAAATATTTTCGCTTGTAAGATTCTTCACGCACCTTTTTCGTGAATTATTCTTGAAGCATTAATAAATCTATATTTCCAAGTAACCTTTAAGGAGAATAATCAACGAAAAACTTCACAGAGGTGTATTAGTTGTCAAATGTCGATGAGCCCTTTATGACTAACAGATGTTAATGAGATTCAGCGAGTAAAAATTAGAAAATCTGGTATGATAGTTTTTGTTTTTCCTGCAATATAGAATGAAATATTTCAACTTTAAAAATGCAAAAAACCGTTTGACCCAAATAAAGATGGCTTCTGCATGTCATAATTACTTAAAACAACATCTCATAACTAAATTATGGAAAGTGATTTGTGTGCAAAGTTTTAAATTCCCTAATTCAGTCCCAAACTTGAATTTTCAATAATAAAATCTACCGTGACATTCCCCATGTTGAACATACATTTCAAACCACTTTTTGACGTATCCTGAAAAGAAAATCATTTCACAGATTTATACTTAACCAATTTAATGCGTGGATGAAGGCAGTTTAATTCCCTAATCGACCCCAAAATTAGGTCAAATTTTCTCCTTTAAATAATGTATTTTGTACGTTTTTGAAGCACTACTGTATGACAAATACTCGCAATTGAATCATAAATTTGACAAAAAATTCATTCTATTAAATAATTTTTAACATTTCAGGAAGGAATCATGTTCAGATTAAGAAAAATTGATATCGCCTAAATAACGTGAACTTTTAAGAAAAATATCAAATAGGTTTCTGAGCATAATATTACATTATGAAAATTAAGATTATCTATGACACTATTAACCATAAGGGAAAGGATCTAAATCGACTTAGCAAAGTCAATTGAAGAAAAACTAACAACTCAAATAAAGTAGTTTTCTTTAAGAAGATTAACATAAAGTACATAAAAATAAGTTCATACGAAATATTCTTAAATTAGAGAGTCTTTAAAAAAGCCAACCATTAAAATTGTATTATCTGTAAAGAATAACACTTCTATACAAATTCAAAGCACGTGGTTTTATTCTTGAAACAGGTCAATTTTTTATAAAATCTTAGAAAAATCTTGCAGCGCTAAGCTGACTTCTGTGATTTCTTGAATTAGAAAAGCATAGTTTATTTCATAAAGACTCCAGAATCGAAAATATATAGTGCATTGTTGCAGAATCAAAAAATCAATTTGACTTTGAAAATCAAACAAAATTTGACAACATAAATTCATAATCACGGAGGAACAAATGCCTAATTGAGTTAGCTAATTGCCAATAAGAATTCCATGTAACAGCATTAGATACCCCATAAAACATTCTGGTTTTCTTCGATAAAAAGTAGAAGCCAGGTTTGGTGTCAATTAAATGTTACAGTGTATGGTGTATACGAATTTGAGGTAATTCTTTGCTTTTATCCAGTTTTGTTCGGGCCACTTCACAGTATCCATTCACATCTCAATTTCAAGCAATATTTTCATATTATTGGAATATATTTGTCTGTTTTAAGATTTTATGTTAAAAGACCTTTTTTTATTGGTTAATAGCAAATGGATTTTTTAATAATCATGACAGTTCATCTGCTAATCCTCGTTTTGTAGATTTAGATTTAGCAAAAAATATAAACTTTAGATGGCATAGATACAAATGATTGTAGAATTTTTGTAATTTTTAGAATGAAAATAAGGAAAATTTAGCACATATTACTGATTTAAACTCATAAACAAAAAGAATTTGTTGTTTTTTCGAACAATTATAAATTTACATGAACTAAATTAATTTTTGGAATAAATCATAAAACTGAGAATTTTATTTTTGAGCAAAACAGCAAATATTTAAAAAATTGTCACTTAAATAGACCATTTAATTCAAAATCGAGTTTTATAAACTGTGAAATATCGCCTTGTAAAAAATAAAAACCGTTGATAATTTTAAAATTTGAAAAGTTGAAATAATCTAATTAAATTTTACCTTGATATATATACACTTATTGATTTTTAACCAGCAGATCATATTGTACGTTTTGTAAATTGTGAGTTTTGTAAAAAACATCAATTTTGACGTGATATTTATAATATTAAAACGTGTCCTTCATGTAACTATGTTTATATTAAAGTATATGACTAAAAAATCGTAATAAAATTGAACAAGAAACAAGTAAAATTTCTATAAAATTAATTTTAAAAGTTTTCGATTTGAAAAACAATTTTTTTCAAGTTCAACATGTTTAATAAATGAACATGTCGAACAAATTGTTATTTAACTTTGGATAAAAGCGCAATAATATTCAGGAAACAGATTAAACCGAAAATTCTAAAATGAATTAAAACACGGACATAAATTCAAATAACATTTAAAGTAGAAAGTAGGCAAAATTCAACACATCATCTTCAAATTGTACATTAAAAACAGCTCAAATGAATGTAAATCAATAACATTATCAATTTTCTGATTTTGATATCGAGTATATTTAATTGAATACCTTCACGCGTTGAGCGGAAAAGAGTTTTTAAATGAGAAAAGGTATGTAGTACAGAGATAATATGAACATAGAATTTTAGAACTTAACAGAGTAACAATGACTATGATTTTAATCCATGTTGCTAATACACGCATGTTAAATTTAAACTGAGATGACAATTTAGAGAAGATTAAATATTTTTCCACATTTATTGAATTAAAATTTAGCTTATGCTTTTCTCCTTCTTCAATCGTAGCAGGTAACTGCCATTATTTCTTATCTTAGTGCAGTTAGCTTTTGTTTAAAATCTTAAGATATCTCGGAGGACGTGCTAAAAGTTGTCAGTAGTCTTCCCCGGCAGTTTTGGTTTCTTTGAAATCTACCTCTTGAACTTCTAAACCTATGGAATAGTATTCTTTCTTTGTGTTCACTTGAGGATATACAATCTAAATATTTTTTCCTTTTTATGGTAGAACGACCATATCAAAGTTATTGCTGTTGGTAAAGATTAAAAAACAGGAATATGCAAGTTTCGAAAATAATTGTGAAATTTGTTTAATTTTAATCTTCACGCCACCAGTCATTGTCTTCATCGATTTATAAAACGATCAGACAAATTTTTAAGAACCGAAATATCCAACGAGCAAAATAAAAGATAATTGAGTTTTTTTAAATTAAAAGAACGGTTTTTACACATACCAATACGCGTGACCTAAAAATATTTCATGAGAAAGAGTTGAAGGTTAATAAAAAACTATAAATTGCCTTATTGTATCAACACTAACAATAATAATCAAGATAATAACTTTAGGAAGTACAAATAAACGTTAATAAAGTTCGTAGTTTATTGATGAGAATCTATCATATTCTAATGTATAAAACAGATTAAAAAGTTCGTGAAAGACGACCATTTAACTTTTGTCGTAATTTCAATCAAATACAGAAAAATAGAGTACATTAAACGTATACAAAGTAAAATTGAAACTTATGAATTTTTTAGTCAAGATGATAAAAATTACTCATGCCTCAGATCTAATATGTTTGTGCAAGCTACTTAAACAAGATGGAGATAACAAAATATTATTTTTGAGGAAAAAATAACTGATAAATTTTGTGAGAAACACTTGGAGAAGAATCACTAAAAATATCCAAGCGCTGCAAATCTTCAAAAAGACCAAAACCAAGAGAAATATGAATAAGTTTGTTTTACGATTTGCTTTCGATACAATTTTTAATCTCAGATTATCTTAAATTATATATTGATTGCTCTGAGTTGAGAATATGATTCCCAGGTGTTCTGGCGATTAGTTCAATTCCTAAAAATATCGGTTTATTCATTATCTGCAGGTAATTAGCAATGATATTTAAGAGCAGTTTCACCTGAAGCTGTTACCTTAGATAAAGGAATAATAATCCTCGTATTCTCATTTTGAGGACCAATTCCCTCTTTTAGTCATAAGTGCCAAATAATCATTCACTATGTTATAAAACGTATAAATCGTACAATGAAATCCATTTCCATGCATATTGGAGATATTTTAGTTATTACGAAACATCTTTCAAGTTATTAGAATCTAATATTACATCTAAAATGAATAATAGTGAGTATTTTAAAATTTTTTCATCTAAATTAAAATTTTTAATCATATAATTTAATTTAAACCTCATAAAAAATCTAGGCATTTAACGTACTGATATTCAGGTTAAATTTATCCTTCGTTTTTCACTTAATCCCAGATTATGTAACAGGTTTTATCACTTTTATTGTCAGATATGTCAATATGAGTACCCTTCTTCGTATTTGATAGTTTAATGATCGTTAGATATTGAAATTATAAATCAAACTTATTCACATCAAATTTGAGAGCTTTCTGTATTTTTCCTAATTTCATAAAGATTTATATTCAGAGACTGCCTAAAACTATCGATCAGCTTTAAAACGACAAAATCTCAGGATGTTTAATCTGTTATTTAAATGGGAAATCTAAATACGCCTCACGTGCTTTTTAATGGTGTTCATGCGATTAATTTATGTTCACTTCAAGTTATTCTTTTTACACTTTGTAAAACCCAAACGTAAATTTATCTAACATAAGACAGTCTTTTTTCATAAAAATTATTTTACTTATATTATCCCAAAATTAATAATGTAGTTAATTATTCACCTTACTTGACGTTTAAAAAAATCAAAAAATTATTTTTTAAGAAAAATCATCTTTAATAATTGTTCTTCAACAAAGATTTCAAGAGTAACATTAAATAAACTAGCATTAAGCTATTTATTAGATTAACCGTCTTCGGGGGTAGTGAATAATTTTTTGAATCCTCTAAAGGTATTTACTTCTTTGTATATAAAAATTTAATAATTCTCAATAGACCTTGATCATGTTGAGATTAAACAAATGTAGGATTTTAATTCTTTGCTTCCAGAGCTCGTGCTCAAAATTCTCAAACTGTCCCATTTCTCCAATGACTAATTAAGTTTTTTTCTTCCATTTCTGACTCAACTTTAGTTTCAATTCTACTCTGGTTCCTTTCTCGTTCTATTTGTTGATTAACCAAAAATTCTGCTTTTAATTTCAATATTTAAACAAGTCGAATGGCATTGAATGCTTCTCAAATAACTATTGTTTGAAATATCTCTTTTGGAGATAAAAATATGTTTCGAAAAACGCTTATAACGTATTTTTCAATTAAAAAGAATGGAGTGATAAATATAAATTTGGTTGTTTCAGCGTCCATGTGTCAAATTCCATTGTGTTGAAAATGGCAGAGTTGGTAACTTTCCTCAATCGAATTACGGTAGAATTTTGAAGAATCTCTGCACCGGTCAGAAAAATTATAATTCAGATTTTATAACTGAAACTAATGCACAGATATTTGGGTGAATACCAATGAAGAAGTCTCTGAAGCGCCTTTTATAACTTTCAAACTGGTTATTTGTTCTTTCTTGTATGTTTAAATGTCTTTTGATTTGGATATTCCACAAATTAGGATTATGAAACGACATCCAGGTTCTTTACAACTTGGACCAAAAAGCATTTTATAGTTCATCGAAAGTTAGTTTTGAATTATGAAAAGCCTTGCCTGCGGTATATCTGAAATCGACACAACTGTGAGACGCTCTATATTTGATAAAATTATAATACAACCTTCTTTGTTAACTAAATATTTAAGCATTTTACGAGACATGGCTTGATTTATATGAAAGTAGCAACCGTTAAGAAGACCTTCTGGAAATTCGTGCCGGATTAACGATATAAGCCCTAATCCGAGGTAATAATACTTGGTATCCATGAATACTCTAATTATACAACCATTTCACGTTAAACTTTGCAAAACAGGGATTCATTTTTACCACTCATCGAGCAATATGCACACTGGGTATATAATTATGGACATACTTTGAAGGCTGTTACGATGAGACTGAACAAACGGCGATGGAACGGAACGAAAGGTACAACCGGTTAAAATCGGACCGTTGTGACGCAATAAAGAGAGCCATTCGTTTGTAGACCATATCATAAATTCTTGAAAGCCACCATTAATTTCATCATACCAATATCGTCTCAAAAAAGACTGCCTTAAACATAAATTTATTAGTGGTGAACGAGAAGCGGATATTATGGAATTATTAAAATTTTTGATCTTTGCTCTCTAACTATAGATTATTCTAATTTTATCGAAGGTCATAATACGGAAAATTTCGATACGTCGTTTTTAAATCTAAACCCAGTGTATACTTGATGTGAATAATATTGAAACTGACGATTTTGAATCAAAATTTTAGTTTATAAATTATCCTGTAGTTATTTCGTTTGCAACGACTTGGTTTGATTCCGTGTGTATTCTTCGACATATATGTGATCCCTTGATAGTGAATGTATCACCGTGTAATGACTAACTTTCCTGGTCAGTGCTGTCGTATTTAGAAAACCTGAAATATTTCTTGTCTCTATATGCTTTATTCTTGTGGTATTAGTATCTTAGCAACTCAAAATTGGTTTGGTGTTTCCATCATGCCAAATATGTAATTTCGGCGGTTTTCGAACGGCTACGATATATAGTCATCTCTTTTTATCTTTGTTGAGTTTTAATGTTTTTATTTTTTATGTCTATTTTTAAGGTACTAAAAGATATTTACTCCAGTTCTATTAATATGTAGGAATTAAAATGTTTTTAATCAAGATAATACATTTATTTATCATATATAATGTTTTCTGTTAATGTGATTTTACCAACCCTGAGAACTTTGCGTTATTAAAATACTGTTCAGGATTATTTTCATTATAAACCTATGATTCATTCATTCCTTGAGAAATTTGTGTAATTTTGTATGTTGTATGTACATTAACAGAACCATTTTATTTTTATATGACCGGATAATATTTTAATAATTCAAATTTGTTAAAATTTTATTTTTGAAAGGATAGTTAGGTTTCTGAAATTTAATTTATGACGGACAAACAAATTTAATTGTTTGTGCGGCTGCGCGGTGATAACTGGATATTTATCTTTAAATAATTTGTACATTTCCTTTTACGATTTGCCAGCTAAAAATTAAACACTAATCTTATAAAAGTTTCTTTACACAGATATTTCAATTTTATTCCAATTAAGTTTTGATAAATATGAATTATGATATATTATATTCGGGTATCTCCAGTAAAGGGAAATTATTGAAGGGGTGAGCATCGAAAAAAAATTTTATATCGACAGATTTACAAAAGTTGAAACATAAATATTCTAATGTTATTTTTTTATTCAAATAAACTGTGAAAATCAGTTTAAAACGTAGAAAACGGCGTTTGCTCACTCATCGATAAATCTGTTCATAAACTGTCATAAATTTATGAAGATAACAAACAGAAATGTTAACATTTTGTTGTAATTTCATTAAATTGAGCTGCGTCTCGTGATTTAACCATATCTAAAAATAAATGACCTTTTAATGTCTTTCTTGCAACATATTTTAAATCATTTTTATAAAATAAAATCAAAAAAATTGTGTCGTGTTATTATTTTAAATCATTTTGAAGAAATTGAGAGTTCAAAAATATTTCGATAATTTCTCATATAGTGCCGCATGAACTTACCATCTAATATGAACAGATTTTGGTAATTAAAAAAATTTTTATGAAATAATATTTCCTTCTTTTACACAGTTTTTTATCCTCGCAACTCTGCTCAATTTAGGTAAATAAGTATGTTTGAAATATCAAAAAACTACATTTGAATCTTCTCACAAACTTAGACAAAAACTAATCATTAAAGGTGTGAAATTATCGTTTTAAATTAAATATAACAATCACTTTTTTTTAATCCTGGTATTAAATTCAATTTAACGTTCGACTGTGAAATAAAAAATTATTTCATGTATTTTTATTAATAGTAGATTTATGGCGAACTAGTGTGATTAAAATTTTACACTTCTTTCAAAATGTTGAATAAAATGAAAAAAATCTATTAAAAAACAACGTGATTCATTTTAAAAACTTGTCAAATGGTATCTGAGAATCGAACTCTTCTCAGACTTTATGATATACTTATTTTATTTTGATCGCTGTTTGTTGTTAAACAGGGGATATTTGAAAAAAAGAAACACTATTTCCTAGGAAAAAAATAATTTCACCTAATATTATGAATTAATCTAAGTTAAAAAAATATTTTGAAAAATAATACTTAGATGGCGATGGCGCAGTTGATATAACTCGAGGGTTATATTAGAATCTATTTTATTTTTTGATTTTAGCGAGCATCACAAACAATTTATAGTTGTTATTAAAATATATATTATGTTAATTATATAGCGTGTTTTTTCAAAATTTGTAATTAAGTATTAAAGTCACGAATTTCATTTTCAAAATATGAGGTTTTGTCGTATGAATAGTATTATAAGTATTGTTAAGTAAATGATTAAGAATTTGTTTCAGAAGGCTTATCGATGAAATTATAATAAATTCTTATAATTTTCCCCTGCTTGATAAATTCTACATCACAATATCCAATAGTGCTCAAATTTAATTGAACTTTGTTTTGGAGGTTAAAATTTGCGAACTCCTACAAATTATAAGATATCAACTACAGAAATACTACATTCAGTTAAAAAACCTTATAAATTTTTTAAACTTATAAAATCAATTGAAATTTTAACAAGTTATGAAAAATGAATTAAAAGTAGCAATTTTAAATCATAATAAAAATATTTTTCCGTAAATTAAACATTTAAAATTTAAACAATTAATCATTTCTTCAAAGATTTTTCAGAATTACGAGAAAATAAAAAATATCACATTTCCCAAAGGCTTAGTGTTTTAATATCACGTTTTATAGTTCTACTTTCTCAGTAGTTAAGTAAATTTTTTCAACTATAAAAACATAAAACTTTGAAACTCACAAAAATCGTTTAAATATTATTTCCTCAAAATAAAATTCTTAAATTTGCAGTAAGAACCGTGTTACTTGATGAATGAACAGTGTTAATCCCTCGATAAGTATATATAGGATTTTTATCATGAAATCATCAAATATTTCAACTTTCATTATTACACAGATATTTTAAGACAAGTTGTGTGTTTTATGTATGGAAAGAAAGGTTGATTGAAAATTTTATCATGTTTGTTTCATATGTTGCATGCGTTTTGGTGTTTTTGATTCATAATCATTTGAACCATAAAATTTCATTTCGATAATCAACGAATATTTTTAAAATATTCAATTTTAAGTCAAATTTAGAATTATACGGGAAATTTCAGAAATGACTACTTATAAAATTTTATAATTTATAATGTTCATCAAAAAGATTTGGTTGAAAAAAAGTCATTCATAACTTTTATAAAAACAATAGATGGGTGTGAAACGTGAAATATAGGAGGAAGATTGGTGTGAAGTGAACTTTTATTTAATAAAATGTGGTGCCAAAGGATTCCTCTCAACTCACAAAATGAAAAACGGAGAGGCGTTGTTACATGCAAAATAACTGATGACCTCGGTTTAAGATTTCCCTTTACGCAGTAGGCAGGGTTATATTTTCAGTATATTCAGCTTATACACATCCTGATATGTGTGAAATCTGTATAACGATGCAAACCGTGGCCAGGCAAAGAATGAACTAACCGTCTTTATCAGAACGTCACCTAAGAAAGTAAATGCGTGTAAACTCCATTTGAGAAATGCCTGAATGGGATTAACTTATTCTGCTCCTCAAAAAAAATAATTTTTATCTTACGAAGTTAAATTGAGAATAAAGACGTTTTGTGTATTAATTAAGTGAAGGATACATGAAAATTTATGTTTCACTCGAGTTGGACAGGTTTTATGGAATTAAACATAAATTATTTGTGAAAAACAAGAAAGAACTCAGTTTGTGGAGCACAACTTCAAAATTTTTCCTCGTATTTTGAGTGTGCTTATACAAACGGCAGGTCGGTACTCAAGTGTTCATCAAAAGATAATCGATTTATCCGATATTTTCAAAAAAGGGAACATCTTAATTTAACACAGGAAAAATCTTTGATGTATGAAGACGTTTTTAGTAGTGCGGATGTAAAATTCAAAAATTCGAAGTCGTAAAAATTCTCTCGTTAATCCTTAAAGTGCTATTAAACCATTTTTTCCATGTTTAAAATAGAGTTAAAAAAGTAAATATTCCATTTCCAAGTTCAAATGTTAGATGTTTGCATAGCTGAGGAAACGGGATGTGATATAATCATTCAAGAGTATCAAAAAGTTGTATATAGATGAATAAGAGATAATAGAGATGTGACCAATCTTCAAAATATATCAAAGAGGCATTAATTTTCAAAATGTTCCTTAATCTGAAAAAAAATTTTGAAAATTTGTTAACTTTAAAATAATTTATCGAGTAAATTTGTGTAATTTTTATGAAGCCAAAAGAAAGTATTCTATTGTACGTCTAGAAATTTGAATTAATAGTTTGAATATTTAAGAGGAGTGATAATTTTCTGTCGTTTAAATTTTAAGTTATGATTTACCGATAATAGAGTGAAAATATGATATAAGTAGATTCTCTAGGATATGTCTGCTTTTAATAAGATCGAGAAGGCTAAAACCACAGAAACGAATATCGAAATTTACATAATCTAAATTATGATTTTTTTTCATTCCCTTCATGCAGTTAGGTGAGCAACATAATATACCATAAAGGAGAACAAATATACATTATATGACCGAGAAGAAAGTGCGAACAGTCTTTTTACAGAAGCTGATTTATATTTTTGCAAGCATTGTAATGAAATTTAAGGAAATCTAAAATATTTTTGTTCGTTCACAAAATTTATTCAACGATTAATTTTTCTTTTATTCGACGTTTACATTGTGAAGGAAGCCTAATTCTTGATGAGTGAAAACAAACGATATTCAATAATGTCTATCCGTCATGTTTAAGAGAATATCAGTCGATAGGAAATTGCCTATAATTTAAAATCACACGTTTTTACTTATGTGCGGAAGAATATAAATTGTGGAATATATTTAAACTGAACTTAAATATAAATAATGATTTTAATATATTTGACCTTGTATATTTTATTTTGAAAATTAATTTTTCAGTATTAAAAATAAAAATTATGAAGAATATTCCAAATAGGACAAGAATCCATCTTCATTCTTAATTTCATGAATCAATCATTGATTTCGAGGTATTAAATGAAAACCCGCTTGTAATTTCATCACATTTGTTTGTCGGGAAGGTGTGAAATATGTCCCCTTTAAAATTATTGAAAAGAGTTGAAAATTTTACATTTTTACTCAGATCAATTTTTGAGAAGTTCTCGGAATTAGTAATTTTACCATTGTTAAAATAAAATGAATTTTTCTTCAACGATGAAAAATATCGTGGATAAACTCCCCTATATTATTGAATTGTATCAAACCGGAAATAATAATGTTAAAAAATTTAAAAACTGCTTCATATTTTAGTTTTTTTCTTTAAATTGTTTTCATTTGATGTTCTCAATGAAAAATAGGAAATTTATCTTATTCACAAATAATTTTTGTAAAGAAATGTTTTCAAGATAAAATATTTTTTGGTGTGTTTTACGATTGAATACGATGTAACGCTTTATCAAATATTTTTAACAATATAAAAACAACATGGTTCGTTGAGCTATATCATGAACCTGAAAGATAAATTGCTCAAGTGTCGTTCTCTGGCATCATTCTGGATATTATCTGACCTATGTCTCATACTAATTCCTATAAAGGTATAAATGATCATATTAACTTTCATGTTGTTTCTGTTTTCCTAGAACTCAACATTTTCATTTAAAAGCATCATCTTTTCTTAAATCTAAAAGGTATCTTCTGATTCTCTTTTCTACCCTTTGTATTGTACGAATGATATAAAAGATTCTAACTACATAACTTGTTTAAATTTTTGTTTTGTTTAACACGATAAATATCACACCTAAATTCATTATCTGGTTTATATCCCTTTAGAACTGAAGTGAAAAATCTCTTATTCGTAGCTCAGCGTATGCTATACCAAAGATAAATTATTTAAAGTTTGGAATTGTACTATTGCCTATCGAGGGAAGCCCAACCTGTTTTTTAGCTCTTGTTGCTGCACTTCTTGTGTTTAACAGTTCCAGAATAATTCTTCCTTGGTATAATGTAAGATTAGCACCCATTTTCGGTCCATAAAAGGATTATTATCTATGTTTTTGTCTCTTAAGGTATCGGTTTTTCTCGTTTAAGTTTTTGTTCAGGCTTTGAGGAATTATCAAAGTCATATGAGATCAATATACAAGTACAATTTTCAGCATATTACTTATTTTTAGCTTCCAGATCCCACCACTTAAGGCTGATAGTTCATTAACTGATGAACACCTGAGTTTGATTTTAAGAAACGATTTTAAACTATCTTTAAGGAATTCCTCGATTTTTTTTATCAGATTAACATCTCAAACTCAGTCTCAGTTTTCGTAAAGGTAAAAAATTAAAAGTCTTTTATATTAAGAATATGATCTTTTCAGCAGAAATAGAATAAGAATAGAGAGTTAGATATTATTCATTTGACTTACCGCATATTTCATGATGATATTAAAATTGTGTGACGAGAATTAACGAATAACAAAAGTAATAACAGGGAAGACATGTTAATTAAAGACTTTTTAAAAAATGTGTGATGATGTAATCGTATTACATTTGGTGACAAGAAATACATTGTTAAGACATTGATAAACGAGTGAAAATCGTCAGGTATATATCTCTTATGTTCAAAATTTCAGCTTCATGGTTGAAAATAAATTTTCTGAAATGAAGATTTGAGTTTCAAATATAACAGGGTTTCACAGTTAAACGGAAGGTAACTTTGTTACTTTATGCTCATCCTTTTGAATCTGAATACAGAATAAAATTATTATTAAATTCGAAATAGTTTTATTCTGTATTTTATCAAAATTGGATTCTGTGGTTACTTATATTATAATAAATCCAAAGTACGTGACATTATTTAGAGACGAAATCGTACGATGGTACATCATTCATAACGGAGATTTATTTTATTAAAATAATTTTTTTACTTTCGCTGGACATATGTTTTCAAAGTTCAAATCATCTTAAAATTGGTTAATAAGCAAAATATTACATTGACCATAGTGATTGAACACTAAGAGAACATAAATTCAAAGAAAGGAACGTATTTATAGGCCCACTAGTGAAGCCATAAATGACATATTATTTACATCTCTATGCATAGTTTTGAACAGTAACCCAGTCAGATAGAGGAGTAATCTCGAGTTTTTATAAGTTTAACAGTTAGAATGTCTCCTCTTTCCTTCTCAAAACAGGACATCATAAATATTGAAGAATGGACGAGTAAGTCCAGTATATGGCATTAACTCATGAGTATCAATAAACAAAATTTGACTTATTTTACCAAATCTGAATGATAAGAAGAAACTACTGTTATTTCATCAGGATAACAAGGAACAAGTGCCTCAGTATTATAACAATGAAAGGTTTAAATATGCTATTTGATAAAACTTTCTTGTTTAGATTCAAAAGATTATGCTTTGATAAACAGGTGTGTCTGAACAAGAATATACCTGGCATTTCCACTTATGTGACGTGCGAAGGTAACTTGTTCTAAAATTACTAAAGTATGGATAGTTGTAAATTGAAGTTATCGATAAAAATTTAACACGCAAATATCTGCCTATAGAGTCCATCTTGAACAAAAAACACTAAAGGTCAATCTTTCCCTGTATTTCAACAAAAATACACTCCCGAGATAAGCAATACATCGTTACCTTTTTGAGTTTTCCTTCTATAAAACGTTTATTCGCAGCAAATTCAAATATTTTCAATAAAATTTATGATATTCAGTAAAATATATCAGTATAACCCTTCAATATTCTATGTAAGGAAACAAAACAAGAAGCTATCTCCCTTTCTTAAAAATTTCAGCCTGAAAAAGTCAAGGTTACACGATAATTTCCAGAAAATTTTATCAAAAACTATCTTCAATCAAAAGGGAAAAATATATCAATAGTTTTGTCTTAATTTAAGACTAAAAAGCAGTTTAATCTCTGTGTCTTGCACGTAACAAAATTTTGTTTTGAGTGGAAGAGTAATCAGGCATACTCTTAAACCCTCAAAGGTAGAGAAAGTTAAAACAGTAAATGGATGGTTTGATGACATTTAATAACGCGACGTTTAATTACGTTGACATTTTATCGTATTGTGACAAAATGACAAAATATTCGTATATTATAAAAAATTAGAAAACAACACTACATTATTGGAGATAATAGTAACAAATGAGCTTTAAATGGATCTCTATACAATTTATCAATTTTTGACAAGTGCACAACACCAAGCATTTAAGAATTTCACTCGGAGTATTGAGCGAATGTATTTTTGCACGTTGTTTGAGTTATTGTAATTGCTTTGGCACAGATTATCTTGAGTAAAAATGTTTTTCGTTTCATCTACGTACCTTTTAATAGTCCTTTCATGAAATTCCATAATATGGAATAATGACATTGAAAAATTAGCTGAAATGTGTTATGCCAGTATTCGACAGGGCATAGTTTTCACTGCTCTTCAGATTCATTTGGAAAATTTTTCGAGTGGAAATATTGCAGGACCGTAACGCTAACTTCTTTCAGTATGCGGTGTTCTTCGAATATATGAATGTTCGAAATATGATAGAAACACTGCATCTTCTCATGATGAGACATGTTATCAGCTAATGTTGGAAAAGTATTCAGAGCATCTGATGAAGGAACTAAAGATAATTTAGGTAAGAGAGGAACAGTCATTTGTAAGCTTTAATTATATCATAGTCAAATTTCATGCCGATTTCATTCAATTTTAGCATGAAAATTTAAAGAATATGAAAACAGCAGCCCATTATATTTGAGTTGGGATATGCTGTCAAAACAAACATTTTGCTGAAGAATCAGAATCAAGAAGTATTATCTCAGGTGCGGTTGAGGAACTATTCTCTTAGTTACACGTATGATTCTATTGTATCCAGCTCTTGTCTAGTTTTGTAAAAGCCTGTAAATCGTGGCAGGATTTATGCCAGGAATGAGTTCCATATGCCTCCTATTTTTTAAAAATATGGAGGTTACTACCATGAATGTTCCGCCAGTTGTTTAAAGTTTAGCCGTGGCTAATCCATTCAAAAGTTCGTTGCTGCAAATCATAACCATCCGACCAATGTCGGATTCAGAATCTTAAGAATTGTTTGCTGAAATCCGACTGGAATAATGAATTTCATGTATATTGGAGGCGTTTTAAGTGATACCGAGGACTCAGACTGAAGTTTAAGACGATTTCCGTGTAATGTTCTCTTAAGAGACATTATCATCGGTCTTCCCGTGAGTACGCTTGCCTCAAGGTGTGTACTTACAGAATCCACGACAGTAGTTTTTGTGGCCGTAACACGAGTCATTTTATCCTTCATCTAAGGCCTAGCATGTGGGGTTGAAATTTTCTTCATGTTACTATCGTAATTGTACATAGGATAACCGTCGCCAACGATTTTGTCGTTTTTGGTGGTTTTCGGGCCTAATATTTTTTTGGTACGATTCGAAAAGCAGTTGAATATTCCGATTTTCGTTTTCCCAAAATTTCACAATTCCATTTTGCTTTTTTAATACCGACGGCTTGCCTTTTTACGAGTTCAAAATGTTGTTATCTTGTCAGTAAGTGTTGTATAACCGAAGAGTGCCTTTTAATTTCGCAATTTATTATCTGCGGGTGAATCGTGAGATAAGAAGTAATTTATCTCATCATTTGAAAAGCTTTATTTGTCTCATCACAAAGGTTAAAAAATACCGAAATACACCATAAAAATTCAGATTATGATATTTCAAAAGTTCAATCGCGACAGAGGATACCTACCGTCCAGTGTAATAAATAGAGGTGTTTATTTTGCGCGTGAACGTGATAAAAACTACCTGATTGTGAAGTTAAAGTGTTCAAGTGATCTACTTTTGTTCGATTAATTGCCCGAACATAAAATGGAGACATTCGAAGATAAAATTATTCCAAACATAAAAATATAACAATTGAGCTATCCGCGGAATATCAGTGGGATCTATCCGAGGATATCAGAACTTATAAACGAAAAACTGAAACATTTGAAAACTTGAACTTTAAATTGGAAAAAACAAGATTTTTTGGTGTTTATTGAAATGAGTACTTGATTGAAAAGTATTTGGCGTTGCGAGATGTCTGAAATGTTTAGTGGAATGGAACCTTGCGTAGCTTGAGGGCTTCGATGAGTTCGGCCTCTCTGGCTTTTGACTCGATGAGCATGCAGGAGAGGCGTTGAAGTCCTTGATCGTTTTCGTCGAATTTTTTTATCAGTGCCTGCAAGTCGTGATTCACGACTTTCAGGTCATTCCTGAGTTGATCGATGGTTTTGTCCTTTGAAATGACTTCATCTTTGAGATGTTTACATTTTTCTTTCTCGAATAGAAAATTTATGAGTTACCAATTCGTCCATTTCCTTTTTGAATTCGATACTTGGCTCCTTGTGAGCAGTAAGTACAACTTTTATTTTTTCAAGTTGTGATTGGAAATCTATGCTCTCTTGCGGTTCGAGGTGTCTCAATTTTGTTTCCATGTTGAAAAGATCCCTTTTCTTAGTTGCGAGATCTTCCTTCAGAGCTTCGATTAATTTTGTAAGTTTTTGATTTTCTTCATCTTTTAGAGCCTCTTGTTCGGCATTTTTCTGGAAGTTTCGTTGTTCGTTGAGTAAAAACTGATATTTCTCAGATAGTGAAGAGTACTTTCGCCTTTCTTCGAGAAGAATTTCTTGAAAATCTTCAGCGTTATTTTTCTCAGAATCGAAACGTAAACTCTTCTAAATAGTCAAAAAAGTTTGATGACTTCTTTAAGACTCTTTATTTCAAGTTTTAATCTAAAATTTTCAAGTTTATAATTCATTATTTCCTGCTCAGAAGTGTCAAGGATTAAGCTTTTATCATCTATCAACTCTTTTAACTTCCTATTCTCCTTGTTTAAATAGTCAAATTCGTACGATCTTTTTTACACACATTTTCAAACCTCTTTACATCAAACTCTTCGGAAAACAAAAATAGCTCGCTTCCCGTGTTTTTTCCTGATAGTTAATTTAATTCGAAGACGTCTGGAAGTTTTTTACATTTTTAAAATTAAATTTTAAAAAAATTGAAATGTAAGTTAGAAAGAATCAAAAAGCGACAGACATTGAAAACGAGTCGTGCGATCGTATCCGAAAAAATTATTTCGGCTTCGTTCAGCGGCCAAGTGATGACCGATATTTGAACTGGAAAATTTGAAACACTTGATAACATAATTTCAAAATGAAAAAATCTAATCAAAAGGAGGGCGAAGGTTTCAAAAAATTAAAGAGAAAGCCAGGAGCATACAGTTATTTTCTTTAGATGTTTAACCTAAAGGGAACGCATTCAAAGAGGTTTCGCTAACGTGATAACTGATTTGTATTTCCTTCGAAACATAAACTCACCCTTACCTTAATTACTCTTTATAAACTTGCGTCTTTTTCGGTTGGGCCATACAACCTCAATAGATTCTCTATTGTCTTTTTGATAAAAAGGGATGGTTGTTAAACTATTATAAAGGTCAAAGGAGCTTTTTACTCTCAACTACTTTTTTCTGCAAAGGTGTTTCCATTTATTGAAAAATTATATTTCTAAGATTGATAAAAATACAGGTATTATGTAATTTTATCGCAGGTGTTTGAAATTGAGCTATATGTAATTTGTGGAGAAATTAGCCGTGCTTAGAATTTTACATACTTTGCTTGATAAAAAACGAAACAAAAGTTATATTTTCAGAGTTTTTATAGAAATATAATTTTTGATGTGGTATCAAATTAAGAAAGTTGATAACCGTTTCCTCATAAACATTTTGACTTTAAAAAACCAGTTCAAACAAATCAACATTTTTTGATATAATGGTAATTATTTTTAAGAAATATCATAACTTTCAGTTCTAAAATGACTATTTTAAAAATTATTGCTTTTTATATTGGGAAGAGCTATAAAATTTCAATAAACTGCGAGACTGCGCAAACAGTTAATTTTTCATCAAAATATTTGGGATGTTTATGATTCGGTTACCGTCTCTCAAAAATGAAAAATGGTGAGCTTGTGAAAATTTTTCATCATTTGGTTAATCGAAAGCATTATGTGGTAAGAGTGAATCACTTAGAGTCAATTTGAAAAAAGTAGACGTCTATCTTTATATATATAGATTTATTGTAAATTTAAAATTTTTCTAAAATAAAACTTACTGTGTTGTAGAGAACTTCGGCTACTCGAATGGGAAACTGGGGTTAATATTTTTGGTAGTTGGTTCGAATAGCCTTGATCCATGATTAATCTCGATGTAATTACTCATAAATGATTAGAGTTATCATTTTTGAGCATGCTTAATAAGTTTATAATGAATTATTGTTGGCTAAAATTAGGAAAGTCTCACGTTATAATGTTATGATAATAAAATATAGAAAATCTGGAGTCTTAACTTTTTATTCTTTAGGTTTATGAATATGTTCAAGAATCATATTAACCTTTAAAATTATCCTATTAGTGCATGCTTACCATCATTAAGAGACGATTTAAGGTGTTTTTGTCGTTAACCGTCGATTTTTTCTCAAAACTGAAATAATTTTTCAGTCTTTTATGCAGGTCAGACGATTAATCAGATCTTAAAAGATTGTAATGATTAAGGTAAAATCTGCATGTCTAAATCGCGTAGACATTCTCTCAATAGTAATATTCAAATTTTTGTAAAATAATAGAAATTAAATATCTATGTTGGTAAAAATCATGTGGCATAAATTTCAGAGCAAAAATCCACCTTGACGCATGCTTAATATAAATAAAGAACTAACCATATTGTATGTGACAGGTATAAATCAATTCATAAAATATTTATTTTACAGTAAAATAAATCTCTTGACTAACTTTCGCCGTTATTTTACAGTTAAACTTTTTGTCGAACTTCTTATTGTTGAGAAAGTGTTCGCATTAAAGATATTTAAATATCAAAATTTTTCCTCATTGCAAACAGTGGTGACGAAGATCGGAATTTCCCTTTTTTATTTTACCATAGTAACAACTTGATTTACTTAATTGTATTATTTTGTTCAACGCACGCGTTGTTGAAATTTTTATTAAACGGTTTGTTTTTGCAATAATTACTTTATGAGCAATCGTGATAATTTTTTTCACGCAATTAAAAACTATCATTTTTGTGTGATCCAATTATGTCTGAATTAGTATGAAATTCTAATTTATTATGTTACAGGCAAACACTCTAATTTTTCCACTTGTTTTTTGCAATAACTTTAATTGTGATTTGATATTTTGAGAATCTCAGGTGCTTTAAAAATGAGAATTATTTTGTTTTGTGAATAAAAAAACATTTTAAGAATTTTCGAAATTTCAAAAACACCATATTTCAGACTTTGATTTAAAACTTTAAAATATCAGCTTATTCTTGCTTTAGTGAAGGTTAGAATTTCCAAATGTTTTGTAAAAATAACCATTTTATTGACCAGAATCGCACTAATGCGAACAAAGTCTCTTTCGGCAATGGTTCTGAAGATATTTCCCATTTTTTAAAAGGGGTTATGCAAGGGAACATCTACAATTTTAAAATGTTTGGTAAACAATTTCAGAACATATCCGTTATCTATCCATCGTGCGGGTTTCTTGATTAATTTAAATTTAATTTTTGAAAACTAGAGTCCATAATTTTGATCATCCGAACCAAGTGGGTATTATTTTTAGTATCATTCCAAATGGAGGTAAGATACTTTTTCACGTCCCCACAAAATATTTGGTCAGTCACAATTATTTTCACTCACGAGGGTACATTATAGCTTTATCAAAGAAGTTTGAATTCATAGAAAGTGAAAAAATCTGATTATAGGTTGACTTTAGACATTAGCTTTTGCTTGAATAAACATATGCACCCACAGTGACACGCGCAGTGGTTTTATCTCATTTATTTCCTAAAAATTCACTCCATGTGTTTGTTAAATTCAGTTCTAATGGAAAAAACTTGGAAAGCTTAATTTTTTCATTTTGCATTTGTGGGTGCTTTTCAATACGTGTTAGTGTTCAGATTCAAAGTGTTTAGCTATTTTCTTTATCTGCCCATAATAAAAGAAAAAATCATTCACTCATTTTTGAATAAATTCGTATCTTTTATATTTCTTACTATTCATTAATGCCATTATTTTCCTGGGTATGGGATGAAATTGCACATTAGACTCGCAGTGTCTTAAATATATCAAATAATGTGGCTAATAAGGGATCAAATAAAAAAGGTTCGTAAATCCGTTTCGAATAAAGATGATCGTACAATCTAAACAGTTAGAAAAACAACGCGTGCGCAAATAATTAGCTAATGGCAAATATTATGGGAAAATGAGATTTTTAAATTAAAGATGTTTGATTTGATCATGGTAAATATGGAAATAAATATTTGGAGCTGATATTACTCAAAAATAGTCGATTTATTCCAAATAAGGCTTGGGCTAAAAAATTATACCTTGTTTATTCAGTAGTAGATAAAGCATAGTGATGTAAAACCAAATCGAAATTCGTGATAATTTTATTGAGAAAATGGCCCTCACGTCAGTAGATTCCATTAAAATGAAAACTTGATCTTTAAAATAAGTTTAAAACTTACAGTTTCCATTTTAATTGTTAACATAATCATAAAAAAATTTAACCCAAATCTGAAGAATTTTTTGAGCGCCACAAAGATCAACTATAAATTTGTAACACAGAAATATAATTTTAATTCATGAACTTTAATGGTTAGTTCGGGAGTGTATGTCAGAAAACCACCTTAAAGAATATTATGCTACCTGATCGCTTACTTTATCCGGCTTTGGCATATGTAAAACAATAAAAATGTGCTTGATTTTTTTATCTCAAAAACAATTTAGAAACATTTTTTTGAAGTCTGAAAAAGAGAAACAATTTTATACACGCACGTGCGTGTAAACATGGTGTTACATTTGTTTGATCGCATAGAATGATTCCTTAAAATCTTATATTTATTAATTTGATCCAGTCCATTGATAAACTGAGTATTTAGGCATTTTTTCAAAAACAGTGAAAATTAAGGTTTTAGATTTCTATTGTACAATTATAAAGCTTTAAATTATTAATTATGATTATTATGAACACACGGCGAGCAGAAACCAATTCTGATTGATAGTCCGTTGTCAATATTTTAGGTCAAGCTAATTTTAAAATCCGATTTCCTCGTTAAATTCTAAGAATACTAGGTGGAATCGAATGAAAAGAATGATTTTAACAAAACATAGACGAGAAAAATCTAGGTGCAGTTTTTGTATGTTTATATTCTCGACGTTAAGGAATAAATATAAATAACGATTAAAATTATTTCTCAAACCACTTATTCATTATGTTGTTCACTCAAATAAATTTTAACGATAGTGTATCAAGGTTTCTTGTTTCATTTAACGAAATATAAGAGTTTTTGTGATTGGTAGTTGATGAAAAACAAAGGAGAAAAAAACTAAATCTACAGATACTTAAAAATCTAGAATAAATACTCATTAGAAGAGACTAACCCTTCTGAAGTGATAAGACCTCTTCTAAATTTGGTATTGCTTGTGATTGAACGTATGTCTGCAGCGAAACGCAGCGCGTCCAGAAAAGGAATAACGTCTAGTAATCCTGTATCGTACCAATTTCCGAGCCAACTTGAAATCGGAATAACATTTTCTACAAACAGTGGTTTGGCTGTACCTGGCTGCAAATAGCAGGCTGAAGGTGAGTTATCGATGATGCAGATGTTCGCTAAATCGTTTGACACAGTTAGCAGATTTTTGGTGTATATTCCAGTGACCTGAGTGCAATCCTGAAATCATGACGTTTATTACACTCCGGTAAAAGCGCTGCTTGATGAATTTATTCTTAGGATCGAGGGCGTCGATAACGGCTGACCCGTAGTCTTTCAGGCTTGCAGTGAAAACAACCAAAGTATACCACTCGCTGACCTAGCGTCAGGAAAATGTTAAACGATTTTGAGAAAATAGTCGACGTATGGCCGCTTGTACACGTTGAAACGTATGGGGTGCTTCTCGAGAACTAGCTTACTTTAGTGGTAGCTCATACCCACAACAAATAGTCTGGCGGGCGATTAAGCTGTTTCCGGCGCTCTGCTGCACTAAGGGTTATGGCGTCGCATACCCCGATAAAGTTGAGTGTACCAGTGTTTCATCTAAATCTAATACTAAAATTTTTCGTTTCACGATCCCTCGAATAGAAAAACTTTGGTTACTCAGTCTAAGGGAAGAAATTGGAGAAATAGAGACATATTTTGGCGGATAGTGGGTAATGAATATTTTTGATAACTAGATAATTAAATATTAATTTACTGAATCGTTTTTGGTCCCAAAATCAAAGAATGCGAAAAAAATTCTGATAGAAATTTTGATAAAATATGTCAGGCAAAACACAACTGGGGAAAACATTTGAATAAATTTTTCTATCCAAATCATTGAATTTTTATTGTTTTACCTCGTTGGTTCTCGTAGATTAAAATTTTAATTGCAATCAATCCGTACATTATTTCAATCTATCTTGGGGTATTAGCTCCCTTTCAGCATAGTTTTTAAGTTTACTTTTGATTGATCTCTTTTTGGCGTTCCGCGCCAAACTTTGTAACCCATTCTAATTCTATTCAGAACTCGAAGATGAATTTCACTAAGTTTCCATTGCATTAAGATTTAATTCTATTTAAGAGACTAGTTTAAAAGCAAAGATCGATCATGGATAAAGATGAACTTAATTTTCTCGCTTTAACCCCTCCTTTGGTGATAGCTCACTTTAGCGTATAGGTTCGAATTCAAAGAAACACAAGGAAATGTAAAATTATTTTCAAAATATTTTCACATTACAAATTAGGGCGTGTGGTTGCATATGTTTTTTGTTTTTCTATTTAGGGTTTAAGACAAGCAAATCGCATGTATCTTAAGACGTTTCTTCAAAGTTAATAAAGCGCACAATCTTTTGGCATTTTGACCATTTTTTCCATTGTCATGTGGACCAAGTGACATTTAATTGAGTTAAACGCTATTTCAACATTTTTAAATTAACAAGTTTTTTTTGAATTTTCGAGATATCGATCTTGTTATTTTGTAAGTATTTTAAAGGCAAATAAAGTTTAAAAAGCCGAGGTTGGTTGATAAGAGTATTTGTAGGTATTACCAGTTATATGCGCATGTTTGCTTCCAGTCACGATTTGCATTTTGGAAGTATTTCTATGTAAAAACTAACCAATTTAAATTTGATTTTTTCACATCAAATTTAAAATGGGTTGATCTTTGTTTCTTTACAAATGAAAGTTTATATTATACATAACCATCGCACAAGCAATGACTAATAATAAAAATATACGAGCTAATGTTTTCAAATTTTTTATTTAACTTTTGAAAGAATTTTTCATTTGTCACCGTAACCGTTAAATCCATTATATTCAAAACAAAAAGATTTTCGGAATCAAGTCGACAGAATTTCTTTAAAATCGAAGAGTAAAATATTTTTTTCTGGAAATTTTTATTCATTGTTTTGAAAAATGATGTTAAATTCACATGTTTCTATGGTTCGTGTCGAAATAATCCAAAAGTGAATTTTTGTTTGTGGAAGTTAATAAAAATGAATATTTTTTCATATATACAATATAATTTTATGAATTTCATATTTTTAATACTTTTTAAACAACCGCGGGAAAAATTACTTGGCATAAACCATGTTTTAATTTTTAGTTTTCGAAAGCTACAAACAACGAATTATGGCCTTCGATTGTATTCTACTATCGTCACTAAGTATTAAATAAACTTAATGTAAGTGAAGTAGTGTGAAATAAGATATCTGTCTAATGTCCGATATGAGTAATTTCTCAAGGATTTATTCAACTTTCAATTCGAAATAACCAAATTTGAGAATAAAATACCATGTTTGTTTTTATTACGTTTTTTATTTTTAGAACTGTACTGGTGAGTAAACCGATATCCGATCAAATCGATACCTAAACTTATAAAATACAACCTACTTTTTATAAATTCATCTTGCTTTTATTATGATTCAATTTTAACTCTTGTTGAAACATTATTTTAAATTTAGTCACCTGTCCTTAAATTGATGAATTTCATCCAAAGGTTAACATTTTTATCAACTCTAATAATTTCTCACTCAATAAATTTTTTTCAGAAGGTTCACTGGTTTCACCATAAGTCACCGAGGAACTCAGTTCTATAATTCTAAATGCTAAACCACTAAATGATTATTTAAAATTTTTAATTTCTAGCCGATAGAAGATCTAAGATGTGTTTGCTAAATTTTTAGTTTTGGAGCATTTTTTAATCCTTGTAGTTTAAGGGTTTGTATACTATGCCTAAATTTGAATGAATAGTGTGATTATCTGTCAAGCTAAACATAGAATTTTTCTCCTAAAACTTTTTTTTTATTTTAAATTTTGTTTCAAGTACATGTCTGATTTTGTCGATTAATTAAACATAAGGATAAAGCCTATTGACCTAATATTTGAAAATAAACAGTGAAATTAATATTTATCGTTTGTTTGGTTGATCAGAATGAATCAAATGCCAGCGCACATTTTTAAAATGGAGTTAAATTCATTTTCGTTCGCAAGTAGAAGTCTACTCTCAGGTTTCCTACTTCCGAAAGTCCCCCTTTTTTAGGTTGTTCTAGTCTTTGTTAATTTGAGGTTTAAACTCATTAAAACGTTAACTCTGACCTCTATCCGTAAAGACGTTCTCAAATTTGGGAAATCAACTCTTTGTGAATCATAAATGTATTGCTTCGTTTATCTTTAATCACTTATAAAAATACAAAGGGCTTAGAAATGAAAACTTTAAATAATATGAATTGAAACAAAAAATTCGTTTTAGCTCCTCAGTAATTTTAATATCTATTCAGCCTTATGTAATCAAACCACATGATATATTTAAGCCTTTTGAGCAGTCGCAGTAAGAATAAATTCTTTTTATCATTGGTTTTTAAAGAATACATTTGATATAGATTATGAAGATAGTTCATATATGTTTGATAAACAGGTCATCTGAAGTTTTTTTTTCAATATTTTGCATGTTTAACGACTTCACTTGAGTTGAGCTTGTGCATTTTTTGATTATGGATAAGAGTTCAGAAATAGGAGCCTTGATAGTTTATTGAGACTCTGATGCTGAATTGAACTCATCAATTTTTACAATTTTATTTAAGGTTTATTAAGCTGTTTTGGAACATTAATACTAAATGCCATGTATCTAAAAGGTAAAGCATTAAAACTCGTGTCAACTTTTTTATTTCAAATGGACTAATTTCTAAATAAGACTCTTAAAACATTAGTATTTTCTTCTCTTTTGGAACCTCCGTGAGCCTGATAGCTTTTCAACAAAAATATTTCAATAGATCAAACAATTTTACGGGCTTGAAGGCAGGAGAAGTGAGTATTGGCCTTAGGAGTTTAAAATTTAAAGACAAAAACAAAGAAAACTTGAAAAATGTCAATCTCAACAATATTTAAAATTATTAATTTCAATTTAGTGTATAAGTTCAATTTTTTGCTGAGAAAGGATGAGTTAAACATATAAATGCTTCTCTCGAAGAATGTTTACCTTGGTATAGATCCTTCAGTAAAGCTATGCCTACAAGGTTTCCTCAGTTCAGCACTTTTCTCCTTTCGTAGTTTAGGACTGTCATCCTCTTCTCGCCCAATTAGAAAAATCGCACAACAAGGGTATTGGTTCGATGGGACGTATTATCTCATATTGGTGCATAAAAAATAGTGAGATCGAATGAATTTTAAATACGATTCGTCACAATTGCAATAAATTTCCAACAAAAAATACCTTAAATCAATCTAAATAAAGTTGATTTTAAACATCGTATGATTTTTGAAGTCGTCATAAAAGTTAGATGAAAACAAATTTAGAAATATATGAGGTATAAAATACCATTCTGTATTTTTAAAGATATTGATGAAGGAATGAAATAACTTTACAATCATTATGTAGCAATTACAGAGTACACACCAGGACATTCACGTATATATCTCATCTCAACCAGGTACATACTTCATTGGTCTTTGTATATCATTGCAAAGTAGCAGGTTTGAAAAAGTGAGTGAACTAAATTCTTAATTCTTGTTAAGTCTGAGAGAATCTTCTTCTGAGTCCGAACACCAAATTCAGGGTGTTTGCTTGCTTTTCATACCAAGTTTTGTTCCATGCTACCATTCCTATTGAAGAATTTGAATAATCTGTTCTCATTCAAGATGAGTTACAGATTTTGACCATCTTAAAGAAATAACCATTGAGTAGTATTATCATAATTGCATTTAATAAGTAACTTCAGCCTTCTTTTCTCATAAAGACAACTCAAAAGTTATCCCAGTTTATTTCTATATGAACATGAGTCAACTGGCAGAAACAAATAAATATGGTTACTAGTTTTAAAGTGTCTTTATGAAGCTTTTTTATCGATTTTTTTATCTAACCTATCTAAGTGGCGTTTCAGCTTTATTCACATTTGAAAGAACCTGCTTTGTTGATGAGGTACTCCCTTGGGATAGAACTAGTGAGTATGTATTTCAAACCGTTGTTGTCCGACCAACCTCCCTTCATTGGCGTTTCTTCGATATGGTTCATTAAGAAAGTTATTATGATCAATAAAACAATTATTAATAATAATCAATTTTATTTCCGAATCCGCAGCCGCCCATAGTCGTGGAGTATGGCACCACAGTTGAGTTGTCTGTCTAGGAATAATTTTTAGAAGTAGCGATGAAGTTTCTGGATATACCGAGAATTAAGAGTCAATTTTTAATAAAAACTCAGATAGAGAACAGCCGTGGGTCTTTTGTAAAGTAATTTAAAAGAGGAATGTTGATGATTTGAGTTAGTGTCCCCATTCGTCCTCTTTCCTAAAAGTTATGTAATGAAGTCGGTTAGGATCATATTTAATCCTTCCACGCCGTATCATTGTGGAGAGTAAATTTATGCTTTTGTTAACTTATCTTTAATTTTATCAAAGCTCCCTGGATAGTTAAGATTGTAATTCTATGCAAACAAATAAATTTATCCAAAAACATCTTTTTAATGTAATTTACATTAATATGTTCCATGGAACTTGTTCATACAAACTTTTATGACTAATCTTTGACAATAAACATTACCAGTTGTAGAAAATGGTAAACAACAAGTTATATCAATTATTAAATGGCGTCATGTTAATTTTTAATGAGTTTAAACTCAAGGTTGACATGTAACTTTACGTTAGTTGATTTTTATCACCCCTCGGCAAAATCACTAATTTATAATATTTTGGTCCATCCAGGCGAGTAGAATCGAAAGTCGGCGAAGATGTTTCAGAATCTTTTCACGAAGCAAATTTGACTGATAGCATCGTGACGATCTTTTAATCTTTCATTCTTCAAGCTATTTGGATCACATATCCCGATTTTTCTAGGATTACTATGAGTCATAAGATCTTTAAAGTTTATTATTTCATAAATGAGAGAATTTCAAACAGTCTTAAAAGTTATCTTAGAATAAAATTAAAAATAATTACTATTTCGTCTTTTAGAGGCTCAAGTTAGAATTATTATTTTTTGAAAATTTACGTTGTATAAGAGTAAATTATGCGTTTTATTCAGTTAGTCAAACATTTGTTTGTGTTCAATATTTTTTTATGTACGATGGGAGAGTTGTATTGTGCTCATAAGTATATCAGCCTTCCTAGCTGGTCAACATTATCCTTCCTTCAAAATCTTTACTGACAAACCATGTAGATGCTGAATTTTAAGTACCTATATGATTGACAGAATTATTTAATTTTCAGCGAATATCAATGGTCTGATAGCTGATAACATTTCAAAACAGACAAGTGTATCTTCATGAGACAGAAACATTACAACGACATTGCGCATGCATAAATTTTACTTATAAAGGTTATGTAAATCGAGGTATCACTGAATAGGAGAGTAATGAAGAATTTTTAAGTTACTCATATATTTTGGTTTATATGCCTTAAGGTAAAATTAGAATCACTGTGAGTTTGTGGTCTAAGAGAACTCTTGAACTTGCAAACTTTAATATATATATTTGATTGTATGAAAATAGTGTAAGGAATGATTCAGGTTCGTTATTCTCTTTCAAAATTGACCAGTCTTTAACAGCGGCCGTTTTTCAGGGTCAATTTACCCTGCCTAGTCTCCCACCACATTTCTCAAATATTTTATTTCTTGAACGAACAAATTTCCATTTTTTTATCTTTTAAACGAGAGGATAAGAGAAAATTAAGAGCTTTTTCTGACATTTTGAAATGATTTTCAATTGAGCGACGAAAAAGATAATGTCGTCGAAGTATGTAAGAACCCACTTTTGATTATAAACCCGAAAATATTGCCGACCTTTCCCTTAAAATGGCCGGGGCATTTACCAGCCGAAAAATATTATCTTGAAATTGTGGACAGTAAAGGAGATTTGAGAATCTTTCTAGCATTTATCTTAAGTTATTATGGTACCCTCCAATCCAGGTACCTTGTCGATTTTGAGAAATATTTTGAACCACTACGCATGTCAAAAATTATCATTTATTTTGGGATTAGGTTTGGCACAAATCTTTATTTGAAACTTAAGTCTACGATATTTCTCCCGAACACTTATGAGCCCATCCTTTTCTACATCGTCGCTACTCGAAGGGTTCACTGTTATATAGACTTTGGAATAATACCATAAGAAAGTATTTCGTCATTTGTTTTTTAAGTTTATTCTTGGTACATTATTCTTTAGTGGTGCTTGGCCGAGGGTATCTAGAGGATGATGGGCAAAACAGCACACTTCCCAGATCGTATTGCTAATTGAATGATGTTTGAGGAAAAAGCGATTTGAAAGTTTTAATATCGACAGTTTGTAACGTTGGAAGTAAACAAGAGAATATCTGATTTTACGAAGTTTAGGTTTGATAGTATGGAAGATGTGACTTTTATTGTCCGTCTGAGTAACAGTCGTCTGTTGCCTGGTCCTTTTATTCTTCATATATAAATAAGATATTTAAAAATCAAGATTAAATTTTCTCAAAGTATAAAAAATGTGAATGCCAACGATCACAGATTCTCTGATTCATCCATAGCGTTATTAGTTTGCAAACATATTATTATTTCACCCCTTGTGGTGAATAGTTTTCAGTCAGCGATATGTGGGAATAAATAGAAATAAAATCAATAGAGAACAAGAATCGATCCATGCATATAATGTGGGAGGCTTTTAGTTTGAAGAATTTCATCCTAGTTGGTATATCGAGGGCTTAAATCCTTTTGAATAACGAGGATGAGTCAAAGCTATCATGAAGTCTTCAGAAGGAATTTTCGCACAAGTACGTTATTCCATAAGTCTCTACGTTTTGAGGTTTTCAGTTCGGTATCTTCTTCAAGATAAAAACATCTGGTGTAGAAAAGTGTGAAACTCGCAATCATAAAAAAACCTCAATCTCAACACTTCCCATGAGGGTAGCCTTAGCCAAGCGGCACTAGTTCTTTGGGAAGATGTAAATCCTCATGTCTTGGGAAGAAATCTTCAGGCCTACTTGGAAGAAAAATAGATTTTAACATCTTCTTCTCCTTCGAAATTTTCGTGAAAACTGATGATAACCTCGACTTGAATCGATAATTACTCGAATAAATTACAACTTTTGTTCATTAAAGAGTTGTTTCTGTTGAAGTGAGGAATTCACACAAAAATTTCTCAAATCCTACACGAAAACAATCGATTAATTCCGCAAGCATGGCGACGAGTCATTGTATGAACACATGTTAATGCACATACGATTCATCTATCTTTTATCTATTCCTCATCACACTATAATTTTCATTTTACAGGCATTACGCCGCGATTGAAAAGAATGGGAAGTGTTTGCATATTTAGACCAAAAAACAACGTTAAAATGGCGCTTGTATTAACACAGGGTGTTTTCATTCATCAGATCAAACAGATAATTTGAGCAGCACTTCTACCTTTGAAATTTTATAGGAACATACTTTCTTAACATTGATAAGATGGTTCAGCAAAATTTGTTTTGGAAAGCTGATTTAGTTAGGTTAGCTTCTTTCCAGAGTGTAGTTTTTTGGAGGATTTTCAATTTAACTACCTTTCGCGCCACGAATTAAGCCACTTTTGTTGAAAAAATAAGAATTTGTCATGCGTTGAAATATAACACCACATATAACCATCCATTATGAATAAACAAGACTGAAAATTTACAAAATATCTCAATTTTAGGTCGATCCATCTTGAGAAATGAAATGAAATTTACTGAAATCGACAAATAAAATGGTTTGAAAAATTAGCTAATTAGTTTTTGTAGACAACATTGGTTGAAAAAAAAGAGCAAAATCAAAACTTCTGAAGTTATATGTTTGAAATCGACCATTTATAATGGAGATCATTTCTTAAATTTGAGGAAGTCTATCTTGTAATTATTTGAGTATTTTACAAATGCGCTTAAAATTATATCGCACGCGCAGTCACTATTCAAGTATATTTGAAACAGCCCTGAATCGCTCATTGCCTGAGTAAAATGGTGTAGTTATCAAGTAGTGATCAAGTCTGACATATTATTAATCAAAATTGACGTTCTTCATTTTCAATATATTTGAATTTAGGGGCATCAATGAATCAATGGTAAACGGTTTTCTATATCTGTCTGTAATGGCCTGCGCATATTTGATGCTAAAACAAAGTTTAAAATATAATGGTTGAAATAATAGGAAAAACTTAAATAAATATTTAATTATAAGAAAAATTAATTCACAAGGAAAATGTGAGTTGGCTTTCAGATTTGAAACTCTACTCTCGTTAATCTCAAACTTCTTTCACAATTTGTTAGCTGATACCGCCTTTTTGCAGATTTCCTTTTTAAAAAGAACTTGCGATTTACAAGAAAATTATTCTCCTTTTCCTATTTTTATTTTATATTAAACAAGAAATGATTGGGTTGAACTTTGGTGTATAAGTTTATCTTATTTTTTGCAAATATACATTCTAATTTTCAGAACGCAACCATTTTCCAAAAACGCAATATTTTAAACCACAAACTATTGAACCTAAATTACATTGAGGCTTTAGTTTCTACCTTAAGCATTTGCAGTAAATTCATGAAACCAAAATAGGAGTGAATTCTTGAGAAAAATCAAAAATAGAGAAACGCGTTTCGTGAGAAATTGAATCATAAGTCTTATCATTAAACACGATGCTTGTGACATATCTGTTGTTTTGCATCATTAATCATAGGTTGAAATTCGCTCATGACCGTTCATTCGCATCTTTTGTTCTTAAATTGCACTCGCTTATTTGAATTAAAAGCACGAAAAATATTTAATTATTTTGAGCATTTCTGAAAATGTTACATTCAACATTGAAGACTTCCTCACGAAGCTAGGTTTCAGTAAAATAAAATTGTGAATAATGTCGAGTGGATGCGAAATAGCAGTTTACAAATAAAATAGTGATCTTAAGTATAGAGTTTGGTGCAGTATTAACTACTTTGCATATATTATCAAACATGTTTCAATCCTCAACGACAATCTCTTTTAAGAAAAATATTTAATTATTTTGAGCATTTCCATAATGTTACATTCAATGAAGACTTCCTGACGAGCTGTTGTTATATATCAAAAGTTAGTCATTAACAAAAAGTGTCTTTTAAGATAGAGTTTTCTACTGAACGAAAAGACATAATCAGATGAAAAATTTACACCAGTAATTAAAAATTGGAGTTGCATCTTGGAAAGCTTTTGTTAAAACCACAAACATTAACCAATATTAATGAAATATTCGAAATAAATCTATGGATATAATTCTTTTAGAAGTTAGAAGAGTAAAGTTTAACCAATGATAATAGATCCACGTGGAGGTTTTAAAAATAATCGGAATGTAATACTCGCTATTTGTCGATCCCGAATGACATCTATCATTCCATTAAGAACGTTTAAAATTAATACTCGAATCATTTTAAAGCTATTCAAATAATGTTTCAAGTTCTTAATTTACCACAGAAAAAACTGTTCGAAAAGGTATGAAATGAATGATGCTTGAATAAGTGATATAAGAGAATTGGAAAATACCCACAACCGAAACCAAACGCCTAATAAGGGAATTACCAATGCTTTAAAAACAAATTCAATAAAATACTTGTGTGCGAATTCATAAAACGAATGGAAAAAAGCGCGATCATATATTTAACTCTAAAAAATTAATAATATGAATTGTGAGCGTATATCAATCAAAAGAAAATCAGGACATTTTATAAGTATTTGTGCGCAGGTTTTTGAATCTTCGAAAAATTAAATTCTTAACAATTGATAAACATTTTCTGTAAAAATAATTTTGTGAAGAGTATTTTATCTTAAAGCGGAAGTTGGTTTACTATCGTCTCTCATAAAAAACTTTTCACATGTTTGATAGATCAGGGTCCACCACTGTACGAACTTTAAGAAATTTTTCAAACCCAGATGAAAGTATTTTGAATTTATATAGACGATTTGTCGTAAGTTCATTCTACAGTTATTTTTTATGCCTTGAAATGTGAATTGAAGGAGATAAGGTAATTCCTACGATACCTGAGATGCTCTTAAATACTAAAAGATATTTAGAATTGTGTAGATCATCACATTTTTGAACGTTATTAACTTAAATCAACTGCCACAGTGATAAAAATTTATCTCGTATTTCAAGAATGATTAAAGTGGCCAATTTTAGCAAAACTTCATAATTAGATATTTCTAGCACATTTAGTTTAATATCATGAATATTTAATATATTTAGAAACATGGAAATAAATACAACAAATAACGATAAAGGTAACCCTTATATTCAAGTATTCCTTATAACCGTCAAAAAAAAACTATTGAAAGAAGCATTCACTTATAAATACGAAATAAATAAATCAAAAAATAATCAAATGATGGTTGATTGTGTATTAGACCTGATCAGGTAAATTTTTAAAGTTCATTTCTGATAATAATAACCTTAAAACATTTAATAATGTACCGATTGATAGTTGTTTAAAACGTTTTGACATAAAAAAACTTTAGGAAAATCATTATGAATCAGAAATATGAAGTCTTCCGAAACATCTCGAACAATTATCTTTTAAAAATCTTTTAATCTCTTCAAGGCTTGATTTATTTTGCAAAGATCTTGTTTAGAAAACTATTGATCAAAAAAATTTTCTTTAACCTATTGTGACATAATATATCAGAATGTTTTGAAAAAAAATCGTTATCATTTATTTACAAATCTAATACTATATTTTCAGTATTGAAGTTAAATTTTCCTTCTAAACATCTTTTAAAAACTGTATGTGAATATTCGTGCTGGGATAATTTGTAACATTATCAAGAGTAAAGCTAGATACATTTTTAACTTAATAAAAATATTGAATGTTTGATTTGAAGCGTTGTTTAAAACGAGAATGATCATTATTCGTTTGAAAATTGACAGACAAGATATACAAAAATTAGTTATAAACTAGTTTTAAGAAAGAATGTGAGTTTCTGATAAAATTAACGGCAAATGAATGACATTCGTAAGTTTCTTGAGATATTGCGTATCGCGCACGCTTAGTAGTCGGTAAAATTTATTGCTTAACTCGATGCAAAAACCACCACCAATAAAAAACGTATTAACTCAAGCCAAAGAACAGTTCAATAAAGCAAATAATACCAACATCTTAAATGTTCAAGGCACTGAGGTAAATATTGCTTTATAATTAGTTGTTGAGTCCTAACACTAATACTATGAATATGGAGTTAAACAAAAATCAAAATAAGCGTTTTTATTTATATTTAATAGAAGATAGAAAACGAGATTCCATAAGTCCAGGTCGTTCAACCCCTATTGCAAGAGTCAATCCCATTCCTCATAGCATGGTTGTAGATGACCAAAAAACTCAAAAGAAATACGCTTCGAGATTGTCTAAGCTTAAAGTAATGATTGCTGTCATCTCAATAGATTCCGAAACGCACTGAATCTAAGCCAAAGATGCCACTCTTTTCTCATCTGGTCCAAATGGAACGAGGTATAAACATGGGCGAAACTATCGGGTTTGATATATTTGATTATTAAAGTCTTGTGAATTCTTTGATCCATCCGGCTTTCGTTGCTTTTGGTTTAAAATGTGCGGAAAACATTATTTTTTCGCATCACACCAGAAGTGTTCATTTGATTTATTGCTTAAAAGCTGTTCGTGTTTTCTTGATGCCTTAGTTTGTCGATGATTACGTTTCCCCTGTTCTTGATAACTTTTCCAGGGATTTCGAATCTCGCCTCAGTCCTTCTTTGACGTATGAGAAATGTTGACATAGTTTTCTTTCTGAATGTAGACCAAATTCTACTGGAATGGCAACTGTGATAAAATTGTTCAAAGAAAGGTTTAATGAAACTCATGCGATGACAGAAAGCGACATGAAGTCTCACCTTCATCGGTTTCTGGACGAGTTTCTTAACGAGCGTATTTTCTTGGCAGGCGATACTATATCGTCTTTAATAGCCCAGAGACTTGCGGACGACGACTACGTTTTGACTTGCTCATTGTTTGAATTGTATTATAAATAGTTCTGAGGTAATCCTGCAAGGGCTGATTGATGCATCCAACGAAAACAAGCGAATAAAAGTGGTCATTGTCGACTATCCCCCAAGGTTTGAAGGTTTTTATTTTCTTGAAATAGGCCTTCGAATGCTTGATTTGCTCATCAAAGCGGGTGTCAAGTGTTGTTATGTAAGACAAAACGCTTTGTCTTTGGTTATGTCTTATGTGACAAAAATTTTAATACCCGCCCAATCCCTGTTCTACAATGGGGCAGCTTTATGTTCTATAGGATCAGCAATGGTTTCTACCATGGGCCATTATTTCAATATTCCCGTTTTAGTTTGTTGCGAAACATACAATTTCACCGAGCGCGCTCAGACCGATGCTTTTGTTTACAACGAACTTGGGGACCCAGATGATATCATTGATGTGAGTTGGCATAATTCGGATGTTATCACTCAGTGGAAGAAGAACCCAAATATTACATTTGTAAATCTGTACTATGATGTGATCCAGCCTAAATTCGTGACTGCAATCTTTACAGAATTAGGTATTCTACCATGTTCTTCCGCTCCCGTAGTTTTACGTGTGAAAAATAGTCCTAATATACCGTAATTTTTATAGCTGTTTATGTCTACTTCTATTTTCATGTTTTTCATTAGGTTTGAAACGTTTGAATTTTACAAGAACTTCATTTTTCCCATCTGTCAAGATATAATGGTTTTTCTTAAGAATATAACAATAAAACGTCCAGGAAATTGAGATTATCGTTCATAACCGTCTTGTTTTTATGAATTTTTTTTGAGTTGTTTGATTAAGTCCGCATGTATATATTTGAAACAGGGCGGCGTTGCTAAATTTCTAAAATCCATTATACTTGATGAAATAGTATTTTTCTCTGTTTTATCCATTTATGATCACTCTAATTTTTTCCCGGTATTAGTAATGTTAGTTCAATAGTAGGCGGTGTTTTATCGGGTACAAACACAAAAGCTCCACTTTCAGTGGCTTGTGAATCTTAAAGTGAAATGGATATTCTCACAATAATTTTTTGGATAATAAACTTTATCTACTTTGGTATGCAATATTTTAAATTTTTAAACAGTTAAACATTTCAAGTTTCTCAGAGCAAAAATTAGGTAATATGAAGGGTTGATAGTAGGAATTGTATTTTTCTCATTAATTGAATGTCCGTAAATTATGCGCACGCGTTAAATTGCTGTAAAGCATCCATCAAATTTCATTTGTTTATAACCAAATAAATTTGTTAAATGTGATGATACCCTATTCGAGGCAATAAAAGAATCTAAGAGAAAATATTTCAGAATCAAGGATTTTGTTTTTTTCTTGAAAGTAAAATTAGTGCTTAGTTGTAATATTAATAATTTTGTTCTCAAGATTAAAATTACACGCACGCGCAACGTATTTTTTATATAGCTCAACAAACAGAATAATTTGTCTAAAATACCGTAAAATTTGTTCTGTTACGACCTTTAAAAATGATTCATACATATATTTGATTTACTATCAGAATTGATTTTTAAAATATTATAGAGGGGGTTTTAAGATATTTTTCCTCCATTACATCTGTATATGTAGTAACTTTAAATATTAAAGTTTCTTACCATTGTATGGGATAGAACCACACAAACACTTCCTTTTGAGGTTAGAATAACGATACATTAAATCATGCGTCAAAATATTTTTGATTGGTGGTAGTTATATAGAATGCATATAGATGTCAATTTTCTTTTGTTACAAGTTTTTTATTTTTTGAAAATTATTTCAGACACATGAAGTGTTTTTGTCATCCGGAATGAAACATAACGATGGTGGCACTGACAATAAAATACAAAAACTGAAAGATAAAAAACCTGAACAAAAAATATTGTTTGGTATTAATTGTATAATACAGCCACAACAGGCGGCCATTTATAAATTTTCGATAGGCGGGATTCCGTTTTAAGATGAATAATTAATCTACACCCCAAAATTGAAATAAAATGATTAACGCAAACTCGGGAGAACGCCGATACCAAAATAATAATTATGATGTGTATAAGTTTGTATTTTTAGTGTCATGCTATCTTCAAAAATGCGAGTGTTCACGGTCTCCTAATATGCGACTACAGCCGAGCATGGTATATGGGTCTCTTTAATGTAAAATTGTAACTTTTTGCTGAAATTAATTTAAATTATCAACGATTCGGTTTCCAGCACTATTTTTCAAGTGCGCTTACTATTTTAAAATTTTGTATTCTTTTGTTAAGTTTTAATTTTTCGTGAACTTACATATAATCCGCAAAGTATACTAATTTTCTGAGTTGTTTTTGTGAGATATCATAGTGAAATAGATTTATTTATATTCACGATTATTCTATAACTCGTTTGAGCGAAGAAACATTGGAGTTTTTAAGCTTAAAGAATGTGTTAAGAGAATCAAGAGGAATAAGCCAAAAAGTTTTCAGTTGTAATTATGGTGACACAAAATTATGTTTACCTTGATCCAAGTATGTTAAAAACTATTTACCATTTTATGCTGAAATAAAATAGTTGATTAGGTTAACAAAATGAACTTTAAGCAAACAATAATCTTTTAAAAAGAGCCAAACAAACAGAATAAATTAATATTTCAACATACCATTAAATATTAAAACTATAAATTTAACCCCGTAAGTTTAACGATAAAAAATTCAATTTTTCTTAAGTTGTACAACGGTGAATTAAAATTAAGTGAACAGTAAAACTCAAAGAAAACCAATCAATCTTATGCAATCTACCGGGGAAATTTTATCAATGGAATTATAAGGTAACCATGTTAATTTGTACTTTGACTAGTTTACTCATTTTTAAAATGACGCTTTTTTATTTTTTCCTAAATGTAGACCTGATTTATTGAAAGAGCCAAAGCACTCAAAATTTAATAAAATGAACCTTTAAACTTTATGGTTCTAACTTTGACAAAACAAGGATTTTACGAAAAAGCTAATTGATACGAGCCATAATTGGCTCACTGCGCACGTGCACAACATTTGAACTAGTTCAATATTCTGTCTAAATTGATACACGTGTATCTATTGATCTTTGTGTTAAATAACAAAAATTTACTTTTCTTGGTAGTATAGTAGAATAAAGGTAATATTTTTATGGATAATCATTTATTTGTAATAAAATAACCATTTTAAACTCTATTGAAAAGTTATATCCATGAATATACTATCACTAGTAAGAATTCGTTGAAGGAAGTCTGAACAAAAATTTCACTTATTTCATAATATTCTTTATTATGGTAAGGTGAAGCTCCATAACGCGCGCATGCGTCAACGGTTGATACTAGATAGTATTTATACATGGAAGGATTCATATGTCCTGGATGTCGTGAAGATTTCGACGGTATAGATGCTCTAAAAACACACTTTCCCTTTTGTAAAAAGGAAGAGTCAAACCGATTTAAAATCTCGAACCTGAATCATCGCGCACAGAGCAACTTGGAGTCGATCGTCGATAGATCCACAATAAAAAAATATTTCTCTTTAAAATCGTCAGGATATGTAAAAAATCACACCCAGACACTCAAAAAACTTCGGAGTTCACACAATGCGGAAAATACAATCTCCAAAAATAGAGCAATCTTGCGTTTACGCAAAATACGGGATTTATCCACGAATAAAAATGAATTTAACAAAAGTTTGAGAGAGCTTCAACAAGAGGTTATTCAATGGGATATGTCTACCATACAATGTGAAACGTGTCATTTAGAGTTCACATTTGTGAGACGTAGACACCATTGTAGAACCTGCGGAAGTGCGATCTGCGGAAACTGCACCCACTTTATCGATTTCAACGGTAAATCACATAAAAGAATTTCTAAATTGTTACGATTTTGGGTCTTTCCGCTTTAATATCATTGTTAAACTGCAAAAGTCTTTTTCATAAGTGAAGATATATTAATAATGTTTTTGACAAATTTTATATTTACCTTTCACATGCTATCGTCGTAATTTGTCATGAATGTCGTTAGCGCGAAATCATTTTCATTTTTAGGTTTCTCTTAAATACCATGATTTTTTTATTTTTACATCTATGGCATAAAATAATTCAACATTCAAAACAAAATTATTTTATCGTCATTTAAGCATGTTCTTACATGTTTTGTTATTGTTTTTTATTCTTTCTCTCTAGCTGATCCTGCTTTTACCTGATATTAAATCTTAGGAGTTATTCTCTTTTTAAACCACGGAGATACCAACCTCAGAAATTTAGGCGGAATATTATTACTATTATTATCAACGGTTTATAAATTTATTCAACTTGATGAAGAAGAACAACTAATCTTCGTTGGCTGTCGTCAAAAGCTTCTGTTCGCAGATTTCAAAATATTTTTCGATTTTGCGAGGGGCGAAATAGTCTCACTATTTCTCATATTTATTTTTGAAAATTTAAATATAAAACGATTCAGAAATTTTTTATGATGTATCACTTTTATATTATCGAACGTGCGCGTTAAAATTGTACGCGGCCTGGAAATTTTTCTTTAAACTTGCCGAAATTTCCCTTCTTTTTTCATAACTTGTATTTTTATTAATATTAAGCTTCTCGTGTTTTTGAACAGTTATTTACCATCTAAATGAATTTTAAAAGATTCGATCATGATGTTTTTTATGATAATCGATTTGATTTGTCATAAAACGACTTATATTAAGTAACTCGTATTTAAGAATGCGTTAATATGAAGAATTTTAACGATTTATCTTCCAACGCCGATTTGGAAATAAATTTAATATATTTCTTAATTTGATAAAAAATTCTATTTTATTTTGGTATCTCGAATATTTTATCGCGTAAGATAAGATTATGCTCAAAAGAGTTAATTAAGATTTTTTTAATTTGAGATTTTTGTCAGATTTTTAACAATATTTACCATAGATCATGTATGATTAGATAATATTTAAGGTAGTTTTTCATCCTCTCTTAGATGTTACTTCTCGACAATTCTGTTATTTATTAGGATTTCGAGTTAAAATCAATCTATCCATAAGTGGATCTGCTCAATTAATTAATTATGATGTCCTCAACTCTGAAAAAAAATAAAATTGGGTTTACTTTTTATGATCCAACTTTATTACACGTATCTCTGTTAAATTGTCGATAAATTCGTCTTTTTTTTATCCCTTTTAGTAATTAAAATGATCGCATGTATTAAAGTTTACAAAATCTAAATAAAAAATTCCCTGAGATAACATAATTTCTTCTTATAAACAATTTAGTGATATTTATAAGAATTTTACAATTTTTTATCTTATTATCGCTAGAATCTAGCTAAAATTATTTTTATTTTAATCGGTTAGAACTTTATTGATATAAATTCTAAAGCGTGGTTCTTTCCATGGGATAAACCACTGCGATTTGCCTTTTTAATTATCGTTTGAATTTGGTGATTTAAATTAAATTCACAACGATTTATTTATTTTCAAATTTTTTATGTCGCTCAGAGCTTAATTATTTTAATTCGTGAAATTAATCACACGAACTGAGAAAACATCAATTATTTATTCACTGTTAGTTCTTGATGAATTCGAGGAAGTACCAGAACAACCTGAAAATGAAGGAGTCAGTAAATTTAGCGATTTCTTCACATCAAATAAAATCAAAGTTTGTTCGACCTGCTTTTCAGCCCTCTCAAGGTTAAATTTAAGATTATTGCAGAAATCGTTCAAAAACACTCCCTAAGTACTTAATAGTTGAATTTAATAAGTATTACCAAGTACGTTCCCTTCAAAAACTAGAAATGGTATGAAAGCGTTAAACAATCTAATGATCTCGTGAAAAAGTATAACTGTTTTGTACAACCAGAAATTACAAATCTTCAAACCAAGAGCTGTCCATCGAAATAAAATTGATTGATCAGTACTACTTTTTTCGATCATTAAGACTTTCCAAGAAATTGTCAATCCATTTTGGACCTCAAACGAAAAATGCATTTTCTTCTAACAAATCCATCCAAAAACTCATTGCCGGAATCGGAAGATCGTCGAAATTCTGTATTTCTGCTCTTTACGAAGCCATTAATAATTAACGAAAACCTTTATATTTTTTTATAATTGAAGCTTAAAGATTTTATCCACATCTCCACATAACTCTAAATTCTGTCTTCCACGTTTGATAATGAGACTGACTGCTGGTTAGGCGTCTACCTACCAGTGGATTTTTTAGATTTTATAAAACAAGGAAATAGGTTATTCTATTTGAAATTCCTCGAACTTGTAGTTTTATGCATAAGGTCTATCCACGTTCTTTTGTCGCGTATAAACCTCACCTAAGTATTCCTAAAATCTCACACAAAAATTTACTTCAAGAAATAAAATGTTGATAATTTGTATAATCAAGTTTATAAGCGGTATTCGTTTCAAAATTCCTCATCAAATAGTAGCATGGATTGGGGATACTTGGATCTAATCTGTCGACAATTATGTGACCATATAACTAATACCAGAGTACATCGATACTAAGACTCTCAGAGAACCAATTCCACAGTGGTACGGTTGCTCAAATAGACCGAAGAGAGGGGGAGAGTTCCATACTTTGAAAGAGTGCAGAAAGGTATTCAAACGCTGAACGGCCCAACCTAGTATGTAGATCTTTACGTTAGGATGTATATGGGGGAAGGCTTTCTTTGAAAGAAGCCTCGATATTTATAACTAATACTTTCTCTTCAATAAGTCAATAGCAAGATATGTGAATTTTAAATTGATGAACGATTTAAGTTAAAAAAATTTACTCAGTGACTATATAAATAAAAGCTTTGGGGTAAATGCGAAAATTATGCTGGCAAAAAAGCTCTTTGTAACAATATCTTAGATTTACTGCAGTTTAATGGTAAAGGTTAAAATTACAACTGTTTAGATCATTGGTACAACTAAGTTTCCCACCCACTTTTTCATAAGCTCTATTTATAAACGTTTTATGCTAAATTTTCAAATATTAATGTTTCAGTCTTGTACATTATTAAATTTTGATTGAGAAAGAGAATCTGAAGGTGATATTTTTTTGTTTTTAATTTTCAATTACCGTTGAATAAGTGTGTCAAATTATATTCACCAAGGTCACATTCCGTTTGACCAAAGAGCTTATTTATCATGAACGTAAAAGTGAAAACATTTAATTAACTTCAAATTAAGTAAAAAATGATAAATTTTATGTTGATCACTGGCAGAGTAAATGTCTGGAGAGAAGAAAACTTTTTCTAACATTATATCATATTTGTTTCTAAAAACACAAAGAATTCGAAGAAATTTCATGAAACATATCATAAGTTTACGATAGTATTTGTGAAAGAACTTAAAAATTAAGAAATTATAAACCTTTGTTTCAAAAATAAAACGATTGGAAGCGTTATGTTTCAAATGATTAAAAAAGTTTAAAATTATGTTAATGATTTCATTCTTGGCACATTATCATCTTTTTATTCGGAAAATTAAATAAATAAACGATTCGTTCGACTGCGCCTTAACGTATTTTCACTCATCTTAAAAATAAAATGGCGCAATTATCGCATCAAAATACACGGTGACTTATCATGGCTTCATGTTTGAATATTTTGTTAGGTTTTAATTGTATTACATCAGTGATATTCGAGTCTATAAAAATCTCCGTTTGTTCGTTTCTTTGAAGCGTTTCACATTTTTTATGGATAATAACTTTTGCGATTGATATAAATCTGGATGATCTGATAAATTTTAATCCATTTTAACAACGATTTCCATCGAAAACAACTATTTACAAATACGTATTTCAACACAGATAGCTTTGATTTTTAGCGGGGTAAGTGTTGTGAAGGGAGTGTTTGAAACTCCTGGCATATCTTCAAAAATGTAACAAATAATGCAGCATTCATAAATGAATATATTGCAAGGATCCATAAATGATCATCGTAAGAAACAGATTTATTAATTCCATTGTGCTATATACACGAGTTGATTAATCTACATATCATAAAGGTAAAACCAAATGCCAAAACCTATATGCGTAACAATAAAAATAATATTTTTCATATGTATTCGAGAAAAAGCGCAATTGCTGGATAACGAGTCAAATATCGCAGGATTATTTAAAAAATTCCTAAGACATGCCCCAACAATTCATGAGACTTAAGAACCAATCCCATTCATGGAAATCGTTTTGATTTTTCTGGATGTCACTTTCTCTTCTACCAAAATCAAAAAATTTAAGCCAAAATTGAGTTTATAAGTTACAAATTTTAACACATCCATCACAGTTATTTGCAGCAGAATATCTAACAATCGCTTCTCGTATTTAAAAATGTGTTTATCTCGATTGAGGATGTGGTATGTTCGAGATTTTTTTGTTTTATTCCACGCAAACTCCTAACAAACTTAAGTAAAACATGAAAATCACTTAAATTTTGAAGTGTTTAGGGATTTTATATTTGAAGAAAAATCATCAAAATGAATTTTTTTAATTTGAAGGTTGAGGTGAGTCGGGTATTGTATGCAAAAAGTATACTTCTGTTTTTTCTACAATGTTTAAAATTGTTTTACATAAAAATCCATCATAAAAGTAAATACAGATAATCTATAATGCTCATTTATGACTGCGAATATTGAAGTTTTAACACTTAAAAATACAAATTTTAAACAGCTTATATTTATTATTTTCGTTACTTTACCAAATTTTGGGAACGGAAAAATTTCGTTTTTTATTGTTTAATGCACGTGTTTTCATAATTTTCAACAGAATTCGTAACAAAGATGAAATAAATTTCCCTCGGTAGATGGGGATTATGAGTGAGGCACTTCCTAATGATGTTATAACCTGTTTTGATCGATATAGCCTGTCCTTTGATCAAACATGGATTCTAACCATCTCTACGACTTAGACTAAACAATATTTTTGTTTTTTGAGAAATTGATGGGGGATTGATGTCCCAAAACACGTAATTGTTTGAATACTTTTAAATTATCAGTTTGATAGAAGCTTCATTTTATTGATGGCTATCAGACCTCCAAGTGATAAATTCTCCCAGACCCAATTCACGTTGAACATTTTTAAAAATTTTCGAAATTCTTGTTGGTTCGTTGACAAAAATGATTCGTTTGTTATGTAAAAAATTACAATAACAGCGAACACTCACTCGTGCAAATGTCTCCATCATTTAAATTTAAAATAAACGAAAAATGAGATAGGATAGCGAATTAATTTTGGTAAGATGTGACTGTGAAGAAGTTGAAACTTTGAATAGTTTTAAGTGTGGGAACCCCAAAACTAACCTATTTTTGAACCAGGTGATGTTGAGTAAATGAGCTTTGTAAAAAAGCCTCAATACTAATAAGTTAGAGCTTCAAAAATGGCGCGCGCGGGTGTTAACTGTGAAATACCCAGCTCTGTTTACGCGCCAGATTTCAGAGAAGATAAAAGTTTTATATATATAATTTTCCTTCAAAGTTTATAGACTCGTGCTTGTTGATTATTTGAGTGTAGTTAAATTAAAAAATTATTCATGATATTTATCATCATGCAAAAAATATTAAGCGTAAGAATTTCTCATTGATTTTTTTAAGTTGAGGATGAAAAACGTTATGTTGAGGATTAGAAGTTCAGGTTAGCTTCATACTAGAATTGAGTAATACTTTTATTGTTTAATAGTACTGTCTCTGATGAATCAAAGATCTAATTAATGTTATTTTTAAAAACAATTTTTTCTTAAACGTGAATAGATTCTTTTTCTTTTCCTTCCAGATCATTTGATATATAAAAACTAATTTCTTGTTTCTTTCAAACAAAAGATTTATTTTCGACATTGAGATGATTCGCAGTCGATATCGAATTGTTCTTTCAGGCTTTTATGGGAGATTTATTAGAATTTAAATCAGCTTACAAAGATACGATCAAAACTACCGTTAAATTTAAGTAGGATCCTAACCAATTTTATAAGGAATTTTACTCGTATTCGATATATTAAAATCGCACCTGTGATGATCAATGCGATTGGTAAACCTTTTAAATATTTTTCGGACAAAAACTAGAATATTTAGTTTTAAGAATAACTTGGTTTTACGCAAATTTGTGACAATTAAAATGAAGAGGTAATCTATACATAAAAATATTAGAAATAAACCTAACTTACTAAAAATAGAATGTATTCACTGGATGAAGTAAAAATGACAGTTTTCGGGGATTATGTTTTCTTAATATTGTTCTTGAAAGTATCAGAGAATGACCCCATTTTCAAACGTTTGATGAAAGGGGGAAAGGATCGTTGATGTGCTGGAATCTTTGATTTTTCTGAAGACGAATCATCTTCACAGGGGATTATGTTTATAGCAGGAAGCGTATGAGTTGGAGTTGAAATTTTAATAAATGAATTCTTGACATTATTTGAATTTTTTTGAGATGAAACATGTAAGCTTTCGGAATAACAGCGACGATGTGTTTTGGTTGATGGCACAGGCTTAACGATAAAACGTGATCCAACGATCAAGTCATCAGTATTTTTGACTTGAGGAACGATATCTTGTGTGTTCTCTGGAATTGAATCGACGTTTGATTTTAGCTCTTCTGTAGATTTGACAAACTCAGAATCTTCAGGAGATATATCTATCGGGGAAGAAGCATTCAATTCAATTTCTTGCCGATAAAAAATGTTTAAAAATTTATGTTTCGTAAATTTCCAGGGGGCATAGAGCAGACCTTTTACGAATGTAAATATTGAATTTTCCGAATGAGTCGGGGAGGTTAAGGAATCACCAGATATAGAACTTATAAGGGACATAACATCGGAATCTCCTTTAAACTTTGAATTTTCCAAATTTTCGTCACATTTATTCTTAATATCATCGAGAATCCTGTTCAATTCGATCTCTGTACATTCATCAATTTTGAAATTCGCATTTAAATTTATTCGAATCATCGTATTATTATGTCTCAGTGCCTGGGAAAGTGCCAAAATACCAGCAACATTAATGGTGTTGTCTCTGATATCCACACGAATGAGACTTCGGTTATCTGCGATAATTTCAGCAAGAGTTATGACACCAGAAGGAGATAATTTCGAGGACGCCAAGCCAAGTTTTTCCAACGTTTGATTTTTAACCAAAGCAGACTTTAAAAGTGAAAGGCCGTCATCTCCGATACGATTATGACCAATATTCAGCAGTTTTAAACTTGATTCTTTTTTTAAAACAAAATCAGGTGTTAGGTATGATGCTAACTCAGACATGCTCGCGGATGTGAGGCCAGTGTTCCACAAATGCAGACCGCTGAGAGTGGTACATTCGAACGTTTTCAAAAATAAACACAAAGTTATTAAACCGTTATCGAGAATCGGATTGTTTTCAATGTCAAGTATCTTCAAGTGGGAGCAGTGTTTGATCAAAATTCCAAGCGATTCACAGTCTGAGGATGTAATTTTGTTTTCTGATAGATAAAGTTCCTCAATGTGTGAATGCGATAATTTTTCGCACAATATCTTGAGTCGTGAACCGTTAATGTAGCAATTCTCTAATGATACCACTTTTAAGGAAAATGAAACGCATAATGCGTTAGAAACGATAGCAATAATCTGTTCGGTGAAAACTGTTCTGTTAAGATCAACATTTTCAACTGAAAAACTATGTGTGATAAAATTGGCTATAGAGTTCCAACCGCGTACGCCAAGGCGTGTATTACTCCCAACCTCAAGGCGAAGAACGCCATCATAGTAATGAAGAATTTCAAACAGAATTTCACATGAATCGTCGTCGAGAATTGCGTTTTTGATTGAAAAAACATCTATGGGAACATTCATAAAAATAATTTCAAGTGCTTCAACGGCAGGAATATCCAACTTGCACGAGCTTAGATCTAAGTTGGAACTATTTTAACGACATCATCACAGTGGCTAAGTTGATTGATAACACATTCGAAAGGTTTAATTTGATACCTGGCGCACTCCAATTTGTATTCAGCTACAAGTGTAGATTTATGAATCTCCGCGGGCCTTTCAGTATGGTCTTCAATTGTTTGTTTTTCGGCTGATGAGAAAGTTACAGCTTTTTCGTTGCTATTTTGTTGTTTTTTCATGATTGGTAAAGGTTCTCCAGGCCTGTGTACCATACTTTTTTTGAGTCTCGGACAAAGGACACCGAATGGTCCATCGATTTCCAAAATATTTTTTTCATTATCTGTCATTTAAATGAGGCATGCTAATTAGATATCATTTTCTTTTGTTTTGGTCATTTAATACAATTAACGATAATATGCGAAATTAGACGATAAAATATGTGTGAAAATGTAAGATTTTTATTTTAATAGGTCTGTAAAATAGCAAATGAATTAAATTAATGAAAATTTTATTTATTATTTGGAGGGTCTGAGTTTTAGGTGTTACTCAAATGTCTAATTCGAACAGATTAAGTATATATGAAAGTATTATTCGGATAAAAACTTTTACTAGCTTAAAGAAATAAATCATGTTAACTGTATTTTTAATTCAACAATGAAAACAATATCGAATAATAAATGTCATTATTTTCCACGTTTTAATTCAATATAACACGCAAAAATTGCGTTAAATATTCATTTATAGCTTTGAATAATTAATACCATCATGGATATTATCGATGTCAGGTAAATCAATAATGTTCAAAAACATTATTTAATTCCAAGCTGAGAAATTATCACAGTTTTAACAATGTTTCTTACCATAAATATTGCAGCAAAAATATTATGTAATGTTTTTGAAAATTCTCGTTGTTTTGTCCATTAATATTTAATCACTTCCACGGTTGGACGAGTGCTTAACTTTAAACGTTCTAGTTTCCAGTCTTATATGATTGAGATTTATATAAACCTACAAATATAAAAAAATTTTCACTCTTATTGAAGATCAAAATTAAGTTTGACTTGGCCTTTAATATTATAGAACTTAGAAGAGGATTTATCATAAAGTGTCAAAATCTGATAAATATTCAAATAGATAGTTAAGTTAGAGTTTTACAAACTGACATTTTTACGCGTGGGCGATGGCGTGAAATTTGAATGGCCACCAAATTGTAAAAATTTAATTGAAAATGTATGAATAATTTGTTGCTTCCCATTATTTCATAAAATTTACGTAATCCGGGGTTTGCAAGATTAAATTTAAAGTGATGTACATTTTAAAGTTAAAAGCCATTTATAGTTACACTTATATTCTCAGCGTCTTTATCTGCATAAAAATATGGTGGTTTTAAAAATAAAAACTCTCAATTCTGAGATCTGAAAGATAATTGAAACTACTTCTTGGGCTTTGGTTCTTAACACATCAAACAATAAATATTCCAATTTTAATCGTTAATTTAATCTGTTTTTTTATTTTAAACTTCACACTGATGATTGTCTTTAAAAATGATCTGTTCGTCCTCATACGTTTTTATGATGGCATTGAAAGACTTTTGCGCGATTTTGGTATTTTCAAAATATATCGATCGTGCATCAAAATTTATAAACAAGATGAAAATATATTGATTCGGTTTGTAAATTGAAGTAAAATTTTTAATTTTAACTTTTTAATTTTTCTCATTTTACACCCTAATTTATTAGGATGTAATTTTCAGTCTGATTTGAACCTCTGATGCTTAAGACGAGAACAGAATCTACATCTTTGCGCCTGTAATTATTCTCGGAAATATTTTTGTGCTCATAATTTTGAAGGCTAATTCTCTTGAATCTCCTGAGCATGCTTTAAAGATATTTTGATAAGATGAAACTAAAAATGGTCTAACTAGCCATTGTTCTTTCCATCTAACTGATAAAATGCCAGTTCGCACAAAATTCGAAAGTTGTTAAACTTAGATATTTTATGTTGTCACAAAGATAGCTAGAAACTAATAAAAACTATTTCCTCTCTTTTAAAAATCGAAAGAAGAAATGGACTAATAAAAATTCACGAAAGATGAGCATAGAATAAATGGAAATTTTAAAAGGAACTGATTGAAAATTTACGTGCAAAAAGGCGCGATTAATGAACGTGAAGATATTACTGAACGGGGTTTTAATTCGACAAATTTTGTTGAGACCGGAGAACATTTGATTAAAAATTCTATTTTTTCAACAAGTTTATGGGATCAAAAATAAAAAATGGCCAACAGACAAATACCGATACTTAAAGATTTCGTTTACAGTTACCCAGTCCCTACCTTTATTTTAAGTGTCTTTCGTGTTCTCAGACTGGTTTTATTATCTCTAAGGTTCTGGTGTTAGAAACCATCACATCCTTCGAAGTTTATTGTTTTTGATCATTAGGATCTTCAGCTGTTATCGATTCGTCATCTGACAATGGGATATATTCCTTGATATCATTTTCAGCATCTGACCTTCTTAAAGCCTTCAAGTTGAAACATTGCCGTGATCCACGTTTATTATCTCTTGAGTTGTTTAGAATGGCAGATAATCAGTACCCATGACATTTAAAGATGATATGTGAGAAAAGGCCTTGATCATCTCATTCTTACGACTTTTCGGTGTTTAAATTTCACTTTCCCATCGTATTTCCAAACAAGATTCAGATCAAATTGCTCAAACACTGAGTGAACCGCATTATTATTTCGCATTGACAATATTATGTTGATAAAATCGAAATTTGTTTCGATTAATACGTGCAGATGATATTCCTGAGATACAAGGAGTTTAACTTCTGTATAAAAGCACTCATTAATAGTGCAATAAGTTTTAGGATACAGCATTTAATAGCGACCCTTGTTAAAGTTTGTCGGAATTTTTCGCTCGTTTCATTGACTTGAGGAAGTAAGGAACACAGGTTATTTGCTGGATATTGATATTTTAGATAAATTCTCAAATTTTTAGATTAAAACCATTATCTATTTTCGGATACTTGTGAAAATCCTTGAAGAAAAAGTGCCTTTGAATGTTCATATTGTATCCTTGACTGTCGTCGCATTTTAACTATTTCCGGGTATTTACAATGATTATCCACCATTTTAACAAGATATCTCCCGTAATCAGCATCGACTTTTTCCATCTGAAGTGGAAAAGGTGTCAGTAAAAATAACTCTTGACATTTACGGGTACTTGCGTTTAACAAGGTGAGATTTTTATAAACTTGATATTAAATTTTCAACGTCGTTCAATACTACACGATACCTGGTTCGATTTTTGGCTTATGATTAAGTTTTAAAGTTGCATGGATTATAACTCAGTTTCGACTTAAGGACGTTATGTCAGAGTTTTATTGTGCAATAAACATCTCTCACAATGATCTTAAAATCCTCAAGAGTGGATCATTTCTAGTTTTTTTAAGCAAAAGGTAAGAAATACCTCTTCAATATAAAGCTTAAGAATGGTCGTTCACCATGCAATCGACTTCCTATTTTATGTGTATAATCAGATTGTTTCGACTTCAAAAATTTTTAAAGATATGCCTAATGAGCTTTATATAGTGTTTGAAAAGACTTAAATTTGCCGTATTTTTTCGATTTTAATAGTAATGGCAATGTGAACAAAATTCCAACGATAAAAATTAAATATCACTTCTATGGTAATCTTATAATCTCCATCAGAGGGGAATATGACCGATTTCTGAAAAATTTCGCTGAAATCGTTGATGGGATCATTTATAAGATCTTTAAATTTCCGGAAAGTGCGCGCGTTTCGTTATAATCTCAAATATGGCCACTCAATTTATGGAAACTTCATATTGTCAGTAAGCTATCTTGTGATTATTTTTCGACGGTTAAATGTCACTTCAAGGATTTTCTTAATGTTCTTGAAGCAAACCCGATTTTGATTCATTCATGGTTGTTCTAAACGTGGAAAAGTGCAGTGGCCAGTCCAGAAAGAGATGTATTAGTGTGAAGTTTAACTGGGATATTTTGTTTCATGTGTGGAAATTGACGCCTGACAGTGTAAAAGCATTTTATGTGCTTTTGGAAAAATGAAAATTCCTATCTTTTATCAAAATTAGTTGATAGGAAATGTCATTTCCATATTTGGTCAACGTTAGGACGATAATTCATCAGGCCGCAAAACCTCCAACGTTCTGATTATACAGTCTGTTTGGCCATTTTGTAGATCCTTACATCTTTGATTCTAATTTGAAGATCCTGGTTGCCAAAATCTTGTTTCAAAAATTCTCAAGGAAATCGAAAAAATTTGTATTTAAATACTTTTACCTTTAGACCAGACTTCCTAAGATAACATTTACGTTTTTACAGGTATTTTATGTTCTTCGTTAGTTTTTTATGTTATGATAACAAACTCTAAGCTGCAGGCTGTCATGTCAATGTCAGTTCATATTTCCTAGATCATACACTTTAATAAATCGAAAGAAAACTCTGGGCATACAGCAATGGCTGAATTCTACATGTTCTTTTTGGATGTTTAGAGAATAAAGGTTGAATTCATCTAAGTTTCCTCTGCCAATGGGCAGACAAGATAAATTAAACAAAGTGTACGTCTCTATGTAAATCTTCACAATAATTCGTAGTCTCTCATGATTCAGGCTCCGTTTCACGGTATTATTTTAATTAAGCCATGTTGAAAAATCAGCGCATGTACTCCCTGATCATTTAGGTTAAAATGGCCAACTATCGCAAAGCCTTATTCACTGTAGTATATTCTTTAAATTTTTACTTTTTTCTATATCATTATTATTTTCCTCAACTTGTTTTTCAAAGAAATGAGACAATGGCCAGGCTTTTCTTCATTTAAGGACATAATTTTTTTTTGTATGTTAGATGGAAAACTAAATACTCGAAAATAATACTTAAGCTTTCAAAAATACATCTTTTTTTTAACTTTTATTTTTAATCTTGAACTGATAAGTGTTAGATTCTCATAAATCTTAACGGAGATATTTGCTTCAACTATTTGTCCGACGCTAATCTGAACCAGTTTTCGCATAAATGTAACCTTCACTTTTTGTCGTCCTTGTGCTTTACAATGACTTTAATGGTTAATAAAGATCAAACTTTATGGTCACTTTAACTCTTAAATTTTGAACACGTGATTCGATTAAATCTACAGAAGAAGGCGAAATACAAAAATCTCAAAATATTTAGAGGACTCCGTGTAGATTTACAACCTTACATCTTTACTGTTAATTTTGAAAATCTAGGATGAGATTATTGAGATTAATATTCGAAACCGTATTGGTTTTTCATTCTTTTCTGTTTGGCGCTTGTATGCTACACAGCTCACACTCGTCGCCGAAGACCTTGGATATGAAATGTTTTTATTTGACTTGTCTTTGGGAAACTGGAAGGGTCTTCTCTATGTCGTGGTTATTAAGCTCAATTGGATTGTCAGGTGTTCAGAGTAGCAAGCTTCCATTTACCGGCAGATATGGTTTCATAGTATGTTATTCCATTTCACAAAGAAGTTTTTGGTTATCTCTTGCTGAGTATGTAAAAACGAAACATTGTAACGTCGTTTGAGTGGAAGGCGGTGTGACGCTTCGAATGAAGCTAAAGGGTAACTGTTAAAGATTGTAATACAGGTAAGGAGCTCCCTCATATTTAATGAAGTTTTTGAAGAAGTTCAATGATACCAGTCTTTATCATATCTCTGAAGATAAAATGTCAAACGGATGTGAATCTTGCTAATTGCTTTTGAGATTTAGTGAACTGTAAGTGGTATGCATAACACAACTCTTTTTCTTTATGTACTTAAATCTTCCTTCGGAACGTTACGGATACCGCAAACAAGTCGGTGTAGTTCGTTTAACCAGTTTTTTTCGCGTGTGCATTCACTGGAAAATTTGGATGCCAATGGACAGCTAAATTAAACTAACTTGAGGATTGTGGGATGAGATATAGTGAATAATTGATTCATTCAGTCGAGTCATGGGCTTCCATATTCTTAATTATTTGTCTACTGTCTAATGAGATAAGCGAATAAAACCAAATTTCAGATAAATGCTAGAAACGGAGTTTTAAATTTTTATTTGAGTGTTTGTACTTCGGAAAATTAATTGTTTTCTGATTTTTAAATATGTGAATGTTTCAGTCAGATGTTGTAATTGGTCTATTAATGTTGACATGAATATGATCAAATTGTATTTTTGAGAGTTAAAAAAATAATAATGCTTTGGCGCGTCTCTGAACGTAGAAATTTACCTGTCTGCATGTAACCGCGCAATTTTGAACATCTTTCAGTTTACCGTTCAATGAGAATGTACTACAAATGATAACGCCATTCCGTGTCATAGAGAGATAGAAAAATCCATGAATAGTATCAGGTAAATTAAAACTAAAACAGCTGGCACTTTTGGCCAAGATGTCCAATTAAAAAGTCTCATATGAACGTTGAAATGCGATCTTCAAATGCCATGTTTATGAGAATAAAGCAGGAGAAGTAAATTTAAGATTGATTGATTTACTTCATTTTTTTGAAATTTGGCAAACTTTCGATATGTCAGGCGTGTGGGGATTGAGCGAAGTGAGTTTATGTCAAAAGGAGATATGTTGCGTAGGATCTTGTGAACTTATAAAAGCAGTCAAATGCATTTGCTTAAGTGCTGAGTCAGAATCTGAAGCTTTATTGGATTGAAAATTTTCGAGTTTATGATCTGTGAATGCTTTAAAGAGACGACTTTTTGATTATATCGGATATGTCTCACAGGCAGACAATGCGATAATTTAATCGTCCAGAGTGTTTTATCTACTTTAACAGGTCTCGATCTTCTGAAAAAACACAAGTGATAATCAAATGTCGTAAATTACTCTAAAACAACTCTGATAGGGTTTCAGGCGCTCCTATGTCGTCAATACAGACTAGATATTTGGTTCATGGTAGATTGATAAGTTTGAATCTTCGAGTGGCCTCGTTGACCTGTAAAAAGTTCGGATCATTTATGATAAGCATTTCACGTGTCGAGATCTCAACCTTAAAGGCATCGAAGAGAAGAAACATGATACTGGTGGAACTCTGGAACAAAACTGCTGTAAACGTTAACATCCTTTTTTTAAATTACATTTTTGGTTAAAAAAGGTCTTGGAAAGTGTTGGATGGGTTCTACACGTTATCGATAACTTAGAATTCCTTTTGATTGATAGCCTGAAAATATCCATGGTGGATTGGACAAGAAAGCATCTTGAATGCTTGTAAAAATGCCATATTGCCACAAAGTTTGAACGAAAAATTTTTTTATTGAAGAGCGAGGATGAGGTAAACCTATCGGGCTTCTTTCGAATAAATTTTACGAACAAGTACTCCATAAAGTAGTGTAAAACACTAGCAACCGGGTTGAGTGATACTTTCATTCGCTAAAATCCCTCATCCTTTCATCTGACCGTTAGAACCACATTACCTGAGTGGTATTTGTTCGTTTGGAATAAACGGTGTTCCAAGTATAAATAACATAAACGAGCGCATGGTCTAATTAAGGCATTGCTATTGTTCAAGACCCAGATTAAAACAATGAAATTTATAAATTGTTAAAATAAAAAGAATAACATTTATCCAGAATAAGTTTATTTTATAATAACAAATAAGAATTTTATGCTGGATTTATGATGGAGTATAAGCGTTTTACCAGCCAAAACGTATCACTGTAATGTCAAAATGAGTGAAATGTTGAATAAAGGAAAAGGTAATGATGACGGTTTATTTTTCAGCTGTCACCGGAACAAAAAAGAATCATGAATGTTGAAAGGAACATTCTTTGAGACAAAAAAATCACAGGTAGTTCACCTAAATTATCTTGTGAAACAACATTAAAAATGATGTTTCAGTATTTTGCGAAAAAACTCATGAAGAACTAAGACGAAATATTGCCGTTTATTTACCAAAGGTCATTTTTGATTTGACAAATTTTGTTCCCAGTGTAATAACTCTGTTGCGTTTCAGTGATTCAAACTGGGGTGGTTAGGATTATGTTGTACAAATTGCCTAAAGTTCATCTCGAAGGAAAAAATGGATGAGTGTTTGAATTATGCCCTGTGAATGTGATTCTGAGACAGCAACAAAAATAAAAACGCCAAAAAATTATGACGGTGATAGGACAAATAGTCATTGGTTTTTGAACAGTTGAAGCTAAAAACAATATAGTTCGACATTTTCATTTTTGTGAAAGGAACAAAGAAACACTATCACAGATTATTTTTGAGCTAGGTACTCAAATTATACCTGATGATAAGCGTGCTCATCCAAAACTTTCGAAAATTGGGTTTCAAACACGATTTTGTTATTCATTAATAAAATTCAGTTGATCAATTAACCGGAGCCAACACACGAAATATTGAGTGCAAATGGTAAAATAAAACTCATTATAAAATTAAAAACAGGAACAAACGTGGAATTATAACAATCAAATTCGAGTGAATTTCTTTTTCGAAATTTTTTGTGACATTCTTTGAAAATTGCCAAAAACTCAATCAATAAATAAGTTTATCATTTTTGTATTATTTTAATTCATATTTTTCTTTATTTGATAATAATATACTTTTTAAAAACTTAAAATATCAATTTACCAAATATTATTAAATTTTGGGGTTTTAAAAATTATTAACCTTATTAAGAAAACAATCTCTCAGAATAGTTCATTCTCCCCTGAATCGCCGACCGCTAAAATATCTAATCATTAATAATATTCATTCCTATTACTTCTCGTTCAACGCTATTTAAATTTAACCGAAATCCTGGGAGCCAAATAAAATTTTTAATAAGTGTGATGCAACATCAAAATTTGTACGTTCATGCGTAAACTAGCGATATTTAACGAAATCCCTATATACCACAAAAATAAGATATACTTAATTTTAAATACTTAAATCGCGGTTCGCAAATTTTTTTATCGCTTGATATACAAAGTTAAAGTTTTGCAGTTTTCATTTTTGTTTCGTATATTTTCAAACTCGAGTATAAAACAAAAACTAAAATGGCTGCTTAGTTTTCAAACTATCTTTCGACCCTTCCTAACCATTCTTGAGTTTTTTATATGCAAGTAGTCAATACATTCATATACCAACAAATTGATAAATAAAAACAAATGAAAAAAGATTATTCCAGAGTTGACTTAAGTTCCTTGATTTACACTCAAACAAGTAATAACTTTACCCTTGTAAAATATATGTTGTGAGATATTCTACGTCATATGACAATGTTAACGTATTTTAATTCTTCGTCAACAGCCAAGCTTCTGACCCACCACTTATTCGCAGCTTAGAAGTTGAATTTGACAGCAACAAATACGATTTACATGTGATCTGCACGCCCAAGAGGGCCTGCGCAAACGACCAAAACTGCGTAAATTAATATTTTTGGATGGAAATGTTCACCAAACATAATAGTCACAAATTTTTAAATTTTTCATGTGCACAAAATTAACCCTTCCCACTTGTTAAAAAATACCTAAGAACGATAAACGAGCTCTTGAATCGGTGAAATGTCTCATCTCGCTTAACAAGCGTCACAAGGAGCGAAATCTGTTCATTCAAAAAATTTACAAAATTTATGAGATTCCCAAGGACGTATTATCCAAAAATCAAGCCTAAAACATGCATTTCTTTCACAATGATACGAAAAAACTACGACTAACCGCAGTCAAGATTTGTTAAATCCTCTCTGACTTGTTTAAAATATTTAAGAAACGTGATAATTATAACCACTAGAAGGTTCGTCGAGAGGTAGCGGTGCAGATTCGATGGTGTTTAAAAATAGCAAAGATATTTTGATCATTTATTTAAGAGAATTTTTCAGATTTAAATTTTTTTAAGTTTTTGAAATTTTCATATTTTTACAAAATTTTCCACAGTAGACGAAAGATCAGACAACCTAGATGCATGCGTGTTTTTAAACTTTTATGTATTCTGTAACTCATGTTTCTTTTTTAAATACCTCAGAGCATAAACTGAGAATTAAAAAATAGACCTGAAAACTCAATAACCTTAAGTGAATCAGCAAGTACAATCAAATTTGTCAACCGTTGAATAAAAATCATTTTATAGGAACGGGTTCTACAAATTTTTCATTCCTGCGGGGAAGAAGAGTTTGATGCGAAACTAGTGCATTCAAAATATTGTTATTTCAAGACGAATGCTATGGGTAATTCAAAAAACACAGAAGAATCACATGAACCATAAAGGGATGTATTTACTTCCTTGCGCAAAACGAGTTCTATCCCTGATTGATCCAAGAGATTTTACTAACTTAAGAGAGCATTATTTGAAAATTAAATTTCCTTAAACTAATAAGATAATAAATCTTTATGAGGTTTTAAGAGAATTTTTGTCAAAATTATGGGATTTTTTAACAAAAAATATCAGAGGAGTGGTAAAACGTAACGACACCACCATGAACTGAATGCTGAATGAACTCTCTCCTCAATAGAAATATAAATAAAAGATACTAGATATCATTGTGTAACTTTCTCAACAACACAATGTCGAAGCTGCCAATTGATACATGATTTAAGTATGGAAAAACGATGCTAAGGACTCATAAATAAAGATTTGATTGCTATTAAATATAGTAGATAATAAATTGTGATAGTTTAATGGTATAATTACTGTTCAAAAAATCCCCCACTAATTTTTACTTTAAAATTTCTGCTTCTTTAAGCTTGATCAATTATGGAAAACTAAAATGTTTGATCTTAAACCCATATTTTTCTCAAAATGATGTACCACCTCGTTCGGCAATGTCTTGTTTTCTTACTAGAAATTTATATTCAAATGCTCGAACAAACACTGATAAGCTTAAAAAACCAGAGGCGGTTTCGAAAAGCTCAAATTTCCCACGAATCATCCATGAAAATCAGCGGCAAAGTTAATGAAAATACTCAGAATGAATTTCTTATACAAATAAACTATCGCTTCAAAAATTTTGAAATTAATTGACTTGTCCTAATTTTACAGAATTTTGATAAATAATATTTTGATGATTTTCCGTATTTGTTCTGAATAAGACAGAAATTTCACTTATTCACAAAATGGGTTTTTGACTTCATTAAAATAATGAAAATGAATTTCTAATCAGGTGTAAAACCGTTTTAAGGGTTTATTGAATTTTTTATGAAAAATTAATTTCGGTCTTTCGACTAAGATTGTCTAACTTAACATGTCGTAGAAGTAAATTTAAATATTTCCTTAAATTTTAGAAAAATGATGAAACCTGAAAAAGTCAATATGCAGCGCTGATAAAAATCAATTAATTCGATCTTTAATAGTTGAATCTATGTTGAAAACAAAAGCAAGGATCAGTTAAAATCTAAGAAAGACGCTCGTGCGCAACGACATTTCAAAAAATTATGACAAATTACCTACCTTTCATGTTTGTTAGTAGAATTAAAGAAATATAAGCAAGGTTAAAATTGAAACTTTGTCGAATATTTTGACTCAAACACATCAAAAGGAGGGAACGTATTGTGTTAGTCGAATTCATAAAGTACTCGTGATCAAAATGTTCTTTTCAACAATAAATATTGCGTTATTTTAAAGCATAAATGAACTCCCAATTGAAAAATTTTTGTAAGTTTTCATCACGACAAATATTTACGAAATTAAATGAGGAAATTTAAATACATTTTGATATACTTTGACTGAAATTTTAAGTTCATATATTTATTTATCTGGAAATGGTTACAAAAAAAATTTGACATTGGGTTATAATCAAGAGTATAAAAAGGAATCGACTTGTTTGATCATACTAAGGACGTGGAAATTACACTACAAAATAGCCATCGATGAACATACCCTTTAAAAAATTACTTGATAGAAATTTAAGAGAAAACTAATCGAAGAGCTGACTTTTTATGAAGCATTCCATAATTTCAGGAAAATAAATACATGTATGAAAGACATCGACTTTATTTCACTTCAACATAAAAATTTAATTTAAAAAATTTCACTTTTAAAGACGTTATTAAGATCAAATGGCAAAAAAGTCACATTTCTCTCACGTAATGCAGGCATAACACATGTAAGCATAATTTGGATAATTTTCCATCAAAAACTTAATCATATTAAGTCCTAAGATAAAGCCATATTTTAGATATAAATACAGAATTTTTAATCATTTGATCAATCTCTAACTAACAAATCAATGGTTAGTGAAAATTTTTTTCGCTTTTTTATGCTGAATACTTTCAATATTATTCCCCTGCTTGTAAAAATTCTGATGAAACTAAAATTTTGTTCGAGTATAACGGATAAAATATTTACTCATAATTAGTAGCCATCTCGGGGCGTGTCGTTCAGGCTCATACTGGGAGATTGCGTGTAAAACCATTATTTAAATTGGATAAAATAAATTAACCGTGATTTAGAAAAAACAAATAATTATTTTCATTGTGTTTTACATCATCAGTGGATATCAAGATTATTCCTTGTTATAAGATCTAGAGCCCTAAAAAATCCTTTCTCATTATTATCCGTCAATAATTATGTAGTTTAACACTTTTGAAATTAAATTATGCAAATATAAAAATAAGATAAATGCATGAAATTTCATTCAAACTATTATCAATAATGCCTTACAACGTAAGCCGCTCTAAAGTAAATTTGATTACACGTGAGTTTTTGAAAATAAATTTATGAGTATCTAAAAACTTGTAAAGTTTGCTAACCAACAAGTCTTTCAAAGGCTAAATTTAATGATATTTTATGAAAACGGTAAAACCTAGTGTTCACCTAGAATTATGGACAAATTTATGTTAAAAATCATTTTACTAAATTCATGAAACTGTATGATATGCATGACAGTTCAAAGTTTTATCCTAGCCAATTAAATGGAAAAAATTTTTATTTTCAAGTTTTTTATTAATATCATCTTATTAAAAAATACAACACATTAGAAATATTATTCCTCGCGATTTATTAAATGATATAAATATGTTATAAATTCACAAAATAGGTAAATTTTAAACAAATAACATGATAAAAAAAGTGCAATGTGGAAAATTCATTTGTTTGATAATTTGACACGGTCGAAAATCATTAAACTCCAAATGAAAGGAAGACCAATAACAAGAGCCAATACAGCCAAAAAGTTAACTTTCCTGAAAACCTTAAATTAGAAAAAAACAGACATTAGTTTTAAAAGACGCCTGATCAATTTTCTTTGGTGAGAAATATAAATTTACTTTTTGGATTAGACTATCATCAATATCTTCAAGATAGCACAAGTATTTAAGCTTTGATAAGTGAGCAAAAATTTTTTCTAATTCCCTCATGATATCGTCCAACATTTCTTTCGTTGAATTGAAATTTTTGATTGTGTAAGTGATTGAAAAAATATTTTTAGCCAAATTTACATTACTATTTATTAAACGAGACTGGTTACTCAAAGACCTTGATGTTTTTGATCACAACAATAAGAATATTTATAAAATCTAAATATAAAAGAAAAATATACATCGAAATTTGGTTTGATATAGCTTATCCCTTCTTTGTAAAACATTCCATACGAAATAGGCAGTCGAAAATTTTCTGTCACCGTTTAAAATTGTCTAAATTTATAAAGTTTAATAGAAATATATATGTGATAAAAAAATTAATTGTAAGGATATTTACCAAATGTGAATATACATGTAAAATGGCGCGAAATTTTTACATCATAAAAAATCAAATAATTATGTTTAAAGAAATAAACATGCTGATCTCGACTCTTATTCCGAATAACGATGTAAAACCCCCCAATTAATTATACGACGGTTGTAAAAGTATAAAACTAAATTTTGATAAAACCTATTCTTAACTATCAATCTTAAATGCTCCGAAAATATACCAATGTTTAAAATATTACGTTATTTTTAGAAAAATATAATATAAATGGAAAATGATTTTATTGCTTAATTTTGAAAATGTGAAAGAAGAAATATATATGATATCCAAACTGATAATATAAAGTATAAGTGAAAATAAAAATGTGCGCCGATTAAAAAATCGCTCGAAATTTTCAATGTAATTTTTCAAATTTATAAGAAATTATATCAACGACAATTAAAAAAATAATTTACATGTGAGAATTAAAAATAATTTATTCTTTGCAAAAATGTATTTTGACATGCGTAAAAACATGCATTTATTAAGAGTATTTAAATGATAACATACGTTTAAATGGTTGAGGAGAAATGTAATGATATCGTCTTTGACTGAAATTTTGATAAATTTGATTGTTATTTCTGATTTAAATATATTTAATTACTTTTTTGGTTTTCTCTGATATTGGCTCTAAGTATGCCGTTTTCATAATCGAAATACAAATTTTTCTTCTGACTATGAGGAAACGTCTTGAGTTAAAAATAAAAAACGACTCTAACAATGGTTTGGCGCTTGATTACATCAAATGGTAGGGTTTTAAAGTATTTTTTGTATGTGTTGTTACTTCCGAATGTGAGAGGTTTTTCGTCCCCATTTATAAAAGTTTCGTAATATTCGGTTGAGTCTGTTAACTCTCCTCGAGCTTCACTGACAATCCAATACCAATTGCTTTCCATCGTTTGAACAATTTATCTGTTTTATTTACTGTGTACAAGGGATAAATTTAACAATTATAACACCGACCATAATCTTAAAGATAAATAACCGTTCATGATAATCTTCGCAAACATTAAACTAAACCATTTATGAATTTGAATTGTTTAAATTCTTTTATTATCTTAAGGTATGCATCTACGTGTATATTTAATACTTATACTCGAGTAAAAAATGTTACATAACAATTATAACATATATAATGAGCCGACTTCACTGGAACTCATGAAAAATTGCACGAAAATAGAAATGTTAAACAAATAATTTATAATTTTTATAAACATAAAATTTATTTTCATGAGATGTGAGACCTATCAACACCTTTCATAAAATTTTGCACATGCATAACACCAGAATTTACTTTGAAAAATTTAAACATTAAATTTATTCAGTTTTGCGTCAAATGTAGTTGTAATGTTAAAATCTAACGAAACAGGAATGTGAAACAAATTTCCTCAACCAATCAGAATTAACATCCTCATTTTTAAAAAGAAAACGCTTGCGCGTTAAAAAATATATAAGTTAAATTTTTTTCATTTCATATACTAATTGAATCACAAAAATTTTAAATAATTAATTTTCTTCAAAATCAAATCTGTTTTAGTGCAAAAAAGTAACTTTTACTTGATATTTTGTATATTTTTTGAATTTAAAAAAACTTAAAAAGGTTCTCTCCGTAGTATATAAGTGCAGAAATGATGTAAACGAATCAAATCTGTGTTCTATTTACTCAGAGTATTTGTAACAATTCAAAAGTATCAAGAAATAATCTTATAATACTTATCATAACCACAATGTTTAATCAGATAAACTTTGCAATCAGCCAGATATCACTCAAAATTGTTATTCGAGCCACATCGTCATTTTTTTAAATTGATGTAAAATTAAGGGTTTTAATTATAAGAGTTTATATTCATCGGTTATCTAAAAATTCCTGCACTTTGAAAGGCGTGTCTTTTTTATAGGGTGGGAAACATACCGCCAATTAAAATGGCGAAGAGTTTCAAAAACTTTAAAAGTCAAAATTTTTTTAATCCGACAAAAAAATCAAATCATAAGTTCAAGTTTTTGCTTTTTAAAATATCGTCATGTGTAGGTTTTAATAATAATTTGATTTGATTATGAAAGTCAATTTTGATATGTGGCAAATTTCCAAGATAAACCTTTTTGAAATTTCACGTAATTACAATTTATATTATTTCTATATATAATCTGTCAAAGGTTAAATAAACAAAACTTTAATGCATTTTGATAATTTTTATTTTTATAAATTAATCTTAATTTATTGTGAACGAAACTATTGGTGATATTAATATTACTCAATATCGCAAGTTTTCAGTAAATTAATGGCGACATTTACATAGAAGCTTCACAGCTGTATATTTTTAGATAAGGTTTATCAAATAGAAAATCAATTTTCGTACTATTTTATGAAAGTTTTATCTTCATAAATACTTTCCTTTTAAAAGTCCTCGTTTTCACTGTTTTTATTTGTTTAAGTTAGCCATTTTTCAATTACCGGAAATTTTGAAAATTCTGTGTTTGCGTTCTCCCTTTATTTTGACCATCGAAGTTTTGTAGGTGGTTTTTTGTAGATGAAGGTGTGTAGGCAATGTGGGTCCTCATCAACCCTATATATTTTTCTTATGCAATTTATTTTGAATAATCTGATCAAATTTTATTTTCTTTTATAAAATATCGTCTCATTCATCTCATCCTCAATGTCTGGTTCCCGAGTTACTTCCCTATCAGCATAAATACGATCAGTCGATAATTGAAAATAAAACAATGAATCAAACTCATTTGAGTAATAGTACTCACGAACCGTAAATCATGAAAATTTTCTATCATATGATATTTAAGGAAAAATCGTTGGTCAATAGATTGAATAAAGTTATTTTAAAAGAGCGTCCATTTTAATCAATTTAATTTTTCAATGGGTTGGATTTGTTGTTGTAACTTCTAAATTAATACATATTCCAATTATAAATCCTTGTTTAATATTTCAAAAAACCCAAAAATATGAAAAAAGATGTAGCATTATTCCACATTTTAAAACTTGCAAATTATTAGACTGAATTTTTTTCAAATGAATATCGTTTATTTCAACCACGCGCAGGCGTAAAAATGCAAAAAAAATTTACTTTGCCCTTAACAAATTATTTATCCTTTACAATGTGCACAATTTTGTTTTGTTTTTAAAAATACATTTATTTGATCTTATTCAAATTTTAATCAGTTTGAAGAGCATTATCTTAAGCACTTTTCCCATGATTCAAGCACACGCGTTATTCAGAGACTCACTAAATTAGATTTAATCGGTAGAAATAAAAATTGTCAAATGCCTTTTACAACAGAAAACACAGAATTAAGGAACTATTCAGCCTTTTTACATATAGTTTAATTTCCCTTATAATACCTGATTTTAAATATTAAGCAACGCATTTTATCGTCTTTTTCTTAAGTTTTTTCAAAATAAACAAGAGTGTACATAAATATAAAATTCTTAAATATCACCAAAAAGTCATTAAAGTTTAACTGCTTGAATTTGACTCATCTTAGGCATGAAAAATTTCAAAAAATTAAAAACCCTCGCATAAAAAGTATTTATAATTTATATCAGTTGTGACCCAATTCTCATACGCTGACCCCATTCTGTAACGGTTAGAGTTTCGCGGGCCAAAACTTTTGAAACTTTCTAAAGTAAAAACACAGGAAAATTTTGAAAATTTTTAAAATGTATTGCAAAAAAATAAAGAATCGCAATAAAAATATAATTTTTTATAAATGTGAAGTTTGATTCTGTTTATTTTAAAAAAGCTTATGAATATTTGTATCAAAATTCGACATACTTATTCCTAACACAGAATGCAGATCATCAGTCATGCGTGAGCGGTGGATTTATTTGGTCCTCTTCAACACAGCGAATTCTTATTCTCACACATGCTTGCAAGCAAACTACTGAACCATTCTCATTCCTGGTTTTCGAAAAATTGAGCTAACTTTCTGCAAATAGTCAACAAAGTCACTGATAGCCATTTTCACTAAAACCGTCTATAATCAACGTTTTGCATTGTAATTAAATTTGTTCAAGTTGACGTTCTCTTGGTTCAGTGTAAGCATCGACTGAGAATGTATTTTAAAACAATTGAATATCATTTAGAAAATCGTGAGTCTGAAATCGCACTTTAAAATGGTCAACCAAATAGTTTTAAAAGTTGAATGATTCTCTTAGTCGGAAAGAAATATTGACCAGGTCATGCTTACGTTAGGACAACGTTGGAAAATGCACCAATACTTCCCTTTATAATTGTTATAATTTGATATAAAAGTAATTATCACTGATTCAAGTCGTACAAAATGGATGATTTTAAAACCCATAGAGTATCGCTAAGTTGGAGAGGGTTGTTTGGTGTTTCATCTATAAAAACATTAATCCTGTGTGTAGGGGAAAAATCGTTTCAGTCCTTGAAACCGAATAAACAATCGAACTTCCTTGGTATATCACGTCATCTTATTGGGAGTCAATTTCTTTCATAAACTCCAAAATTTTCATAAATTCAAAGCATGGGGCAAAATAAGATTTAAAGATTTAACAACAATCTTCGTTACATGTTCCAAATTTTGGCGCTTTGACAGAGATGAAGTTGGTGGAATATGCAATGAAGTGCCAACTGACAAAAATTAGAACTTAAATATTTCACTTGATAATTATGACTTTCAACTAAACCTTAACATCATTAAAATATGCCTCTTACAATATCAGTTATAACCTTAAAAAGATGATCCAATTTAGCTCTAAAAGGTCATCAATCCCTCCTGACATTTCTCCGAAGAAAGCATTATGTTAGTTGTTCTATAGACACTTTAAATGGTAGTTAATTCTTCAATTATTTCAAACATGCGGCTAACCCCACGAATAAACAGAAATAGCTGCCTTTTGTTGATAGGGAAAATAGATTCATAAACCTAGATTGAAAATTTTTTATTTTTTTCGGCTTTTGTCTTCAGATTAAACAGAAGATCAGTCTATAAATCTTCAACTCGTTTAATGACCGCATTCGTGACAAGCGAACAGTTTTGTTGAGAATAATTTTTTTTTTCTTTTAAGAGGATTCTTCTACTACAGCTAAAATCTATTTTCGTACATTCTCCTTTAGTAAAGGCTCTGTTTTCAATACCCAATTTCTAAGAAACACTGAAACTTCTTCGTAAGGCGGCGACGTTTTGCGCATTCCTGTTTTTTGCTTAATTTTTAAGTAAATCTACAAATTTATTTACTAAATTTGCAATGGATTTTGTCGCTGCAGGAATCAGGACGTGTCGTAACTGTGATTTGACTTTTCGTGTCTTTTAATATTGTTTTATTTGAGCACGGATATTTTCTCATCACATACTAGAAGCAAAGTTATTCAGTCATGTTGTGCAAAAAATACAAATTTGTCAACTTCTCTTAAAAGTTTCTACATTCTGAATAAATATTTCTTTATTTTCCCCTCAGTTGGTAAGGGTTACAGTACGAAACAATTTACAAGAGATAAAAGCAAAAATGCTCAAACTGTTTAGGACACTTCTCTATATACGACTGCGCACGTGCACGTGGAAAAATAATAAAGATGTGTGAAATTCAAAATGAGTCGAAACGTGATGTAAGATGGTCTACTGGGTTGAATCAAATACATCCTCAGCGAATCTATCACACGAGAGCCGATGTTGGAGCTGGATAAGTCATATACACAGAATATAAACCACTGCACATGTTCCTCGCTAATACGCACCACGATTCCCAAAACGAGTGGTGGACCACACAATAGGTTCTAACGGGCATATGTTGAGCATTCCTAATAAATATAATTTTCCTTGATTATCTTTAAACAATTTTTTTATGTTTCTAACTTTTAATTAGACTCTGAATTAGGTTTAGATTGAAGTGAATCTCAATAAAATCAAAGCTAACACCAATATTTTCAGCGATTAACTATAAAATATTTGGGAATTCGAGGTATATAAAATGTTTTGATTTAATTGTCTTGTATTTTTGACAAGTATATTGCCGTGTAATGTAACCGCCAAATAACACGGTTTAACTTTTTGAAGTTTCAAGAATACTCCTTGTTTACTTTCAAGAAAAGAAGAGGTTCAGCATATTAGAATCATGTAATTAAATATTTTAAAAATAAATGCTTTAGTGTGAAAATTCGACAGGAGATGCTGGGTTTGAGTTTATCATCAACACTAAGTGAAATTCCTTCAAATAGCTACTTTCGAACTTTTCTTGCAAAGAATGAAAATTATTACTTTGGTTTTAATTTTCAAAAGAAGTATGAAAGTTGATAAACAATATGGTCACTAATAAAGCAAAGATAAATCGCTTAAATCCACCCACATTGCACTGAATTATGAAAAAAGCTTTAATGAATAAATTTAAATCGTATTTCAAAAACTGTTCACAGATTATAATCTTGTTTAATTTAATTCATTAAGAAATTAAAAGATTAATTACTTCAACGGTTCTTTGAGAAAAACTTGTCAATTCGTCATTTGGGCCATTATTATTTTTCAAAGTTTAATATTTGTAAAATAATCTTTTAAAGTGCTCAACTTTGATTTGAACTAATTAGAATTATGCTCGCCTTTTTACAAGTAGTAATCAACAATGAAATATCTTCACAAATATGAAATTACCTAGAAACTAATCTCTTCATAGAATGACGACTGTTAATTAAATAATTGCTGTTGTATATCAATTAATATAGAGGTAAATCTAGTGAATTCGAACACTTATATGAGAACATGCAAAGATAGTCTATGTCCGTATAAAATCTTAAGCATTTAAATGGCGAAAAAATCAATGCCGTAAATCCTGCGTGATAATTAACCTTTAGCAGTTGCGCGATAGACAGGTGAGTTTGTTTAGTTTATGTATTTAAAATCTTATCGATTTTCTTTTATCATTTCTAAATTTTAATTTTTTAATCTCATTAGTTTTTATCTGAATGTTTTTCCATATTTCGCGCTGATTTTTTGTGTGGATTTCCAAACTAAAATGTTTAAAATCTCCATTTTTTGTCAAATTGGTTTGTTCAATTTCATCCTATTTATCATTTCGGATAAGTAAAATTGTCGTCTTTCATTCTTTGTTTTATTCTGTTTTTATCTGAAAATCAGATTTCAGGGAATTATACGATTCTATTTGGTTTCTCCTTGTCAGCTAAAATTAAATTGATAACGCTCCTAAGCTAAGTTCATCACGAGTCAATATTTCTATTCTTACTGAAAATAGTTTAAAGATTGAGTGAATTTTAGCATAAGAATAAATTTAATGACTGTCATTCAATATCTTCACTTTGTGATATTATTATCAAGCTGAAATGTAACCTCACCATCCAGTTATTTTTAAAAAAGGATAGATAGAATATTGAATACCTGCTTCCAATTATGAGGCATTTGTGTTGTTTCTTTGGTAAGATGTAGAAATTTAAAATATCCTATTTTGTTGTACAAATAGACCATGGTACATAATAAATAAAAATAATTCCTTTTATTTTATTTTTCATTACAAAATTCAAAAAACTGAAAAAATAAAAATAAAATTACCTACACTTCGTTTTGAAAAGAATGAAAGTTTCAGAAAAACTTTAAAAATGATCGAGTTTTCTGAAATTTTAATCATAAATGGCTTGTTTTGTTGAACTTTCAGAACTATCGCATTGAGCTATTTTATCTAGGATGATGCCATACCAAATTGAAATTTTAAATTTCGTATGATGGAGAAGAAAAGAGAAAATCATGTAGTTTTCAACTCACGTCTATAATTTTCTCTTTTCTATGTGATTATATGATACGCTATTATTTTGAATCTCTTATGTTTCTTATAATCGATCGAGACAAATCGATACATCAATAACATATTTTCGAAAAACCTAAAATTCTGAAAATTTAAATCTGATAAACGTACACTGGGAAAAGCAGAATTCGTTTTTTACTGTTTTAATGCAGTTTTTTGCAATAGCTTTATATTTTATTTTATCATCTGATATAGTTGCTTAAAAATGTAAAATTATCATGAATCATTCTGAATTTTAGCTCTATTGATCCTTAATTTGATGTTTTCTTTATTTTTCATCTGTTTTACAGAAGTTTATAAAGTAGATGTTCATATTTAGATGGAATTTTTGTTTATAACAAAATTGGGGAGCTTATGAATAATTTATGATCAATTTTCACATTTTGAGTAATTTGTTACTTTTTTGTAAACATAAATATTAGTTTACTTTTCATCGTTTTATCTCGGGTTGGATCGCTCAATTTCTGGAAAAATATTTTTTACTTAAACTCTTAAAAAATTAAAAAAATTCCTGAAATTGAATATTGACTATCATGAAAAATTATAGCAGTTACACCACAAAGGATTTATATTCCTGATCATCTTTTTGATTTCCTCAATTATCTGATGAAAAAATTCTTAAGTGGAGTTTTAAAATTTGTCATGTTAGCATGAAGAACGTAGAGCTTTTTCCATCATATGTGGATAAACCTGGTTTCGAAAAACTTGACTTATGAAAATAATTTAAAATTACTTTATATATCCACGAAAGTCGTGTTTTTCACTTTCAAATATGCATAACTTTTTTGATATTCTCCACTTACATGTAAGACTTGAATATTTTTGTGAAAATAGCCCAGTCTCACTTAACTTACTTTTTTGATGGTATTGGTATTAGTTAAAACTGATTATGTTTAAGCAACTAAACTTAAATTTATATGGTACAATTCAATGTTTTTTGAACTTTTAAAACTGTAATACCTTTTAATCGATAGAATCTTATTCATAATTAAAAAATTTGGAAGAATAATATTTTTAGTTTCAGAGACCTTTGAAATATAAAAATAGTTATAAAAGCAACGTAATATAGTCGAATAGCATGCGTGGTCATAACTTTTAAACTTGTAAGTTGATTGTAAACCTCAAAATGAGGCAAATCTACACTATTTTGAAAAAGCTCGCGTAAAAGAGTTATTTTTTCGAGCTTTTTCAAAACAATAAAAATTCATATTTATATGAGTGAATATAAGGTAGAGAAAATGGCGTCTTTGTTAACTATTCCTATTATTTTGCAGTTTTATTCATCCTTACATGAAGAAAAATGAGAATCTGAAATTAACAGAAATATGGCCGTATTTCTGATTTTGCATATATGGGTATTGAAATATAATTTTAGTCATTCTATTTCGTTATCCCTATTTAAACTTTTGCTCGCCCCTATTTACGCAGCAAATAAACCTTAAAATGTAAGCTTTACTGAGACATTATTTCTCAAAAGAAGTTTAAATACTAAAATGGGGAAAATGAACCGTATTATAGAGAAACGAACATAAAAGGATTTTTAAATAAACTGGAAGCGACAAAATCAGGTATGTTAATTGAAGAACAATCCGAGGTAAGTATGCGGCTGGCCAGAAACACGAAAGAAAACAGAGTTGAACAATTAATTTCTACAAAGGCACTTATTTTTAATCATAGAGAAGGTAAGCGAGATAGTTTTATAAGGTAAAGTAGAAAAAAAAGCAAATATAATAACTCATAAATTTAAAATTTAATAAAAATTTATTTGAATATTCTATTCCTCGATTGGCGTTGGAGAATAAACAGGATATTTAATCGTGAATTATTAAAACCTCATTGTCAAATATTTTTAGATCAAATCTCACCCATGAGAACAAAATTAAAATTTTGAAGAGGGTAATAAAATTTTGGAATGAATACGCCACGGAGGATGTTTACGGATAAATTAAAAAATTGCGCATTCTTAATGATGCAATTTAAAATTAAGGAGTTTTTGCATTGAAAAGCTTTGTCTGACATCCTTATTGCTAATAAAATAAAACTTAATTTTGTTGACAAAGATTTTGCGTACTAAGTGGGATTGATTGGCACATTCTTAGAGAAAATTTTGTAATATCAGATACAAAAAATGTTTCTTTAAATTCATAAATATAAGTATTAAAAACTAGTCCCACAGGCTCAAAGTATGCATTATTGGAATATTTTACAATTTACACAATCTCTGAACTAAGTGAAATTTCTTGCTAAATATTATAAAATTGTCATTTTTACTTAAACACCAACTTCAATCTTTCTTTAAAATAATCATTATTTTATTTCGTGAGATAATTTGTTCGATTTTGCATTTAAAATTTATAAGGAAAATTCATAAAACGTCAATTTATCAAACTACTTTTTTCAATATTATTTATAAAAACACTTTTCCGCTAAGTTGCATTTCAAAAGCAAAATTACAAGATAAAATAAAACCACATTATATTCAAAACATTTCTGTTAACATAACCAATTGAATTATATAGCATTATCAAATGTCGATTTGAAATACCCAGAGATAAATATTTATCAATTTTTAATTTAGTCTAGGGATCAAACTGAGTAAAAAACAATGATATTATTATATCTGTGAAAATATTAATAATTTTCATATTGTTAGAGTATTCTCAAACGATTTCGGACAAACTCGTAAAATTAAAATGTTAACTTCTTCGTTGAAATAAGCAACTTCTTCATTGTTTCCTCTATCACACTTAACGCGTGTATATTTAATAATCATAACTAAGCATAATTTTATAAACGAAGTATAATATTCACTTAGACTCATAATTTGCGAAAAGTTAAAATTATGTTTTTGACTTAATTATATATTATTTGGCTTATATCAATGTTAAAGTAAGGCCAGAATTTAGTCTTATTATTAACATCAAAATTTCGTAAATAAGGTGACATTGAATTATAAATCAGAATATTTCACAAAATAAATATCTCCAAGAAAATATATGAATAATTAAGTCAAATAAACCACAACAAATATTATGCGTTTGACTTTGATAATTGCACTTTATTCACAAAATTCCTATTTGGCTCAAAAAGCGTTAAACAAGTCATGATATTTCTATAATTTTTCAGTCAAAAATACAAACTAATTTAATAGGTCGTAAGTTGATTTTTAATGTTCCATAAAAGTTTCAGGTTTAATAATTGTGTCGAACGGAGATTAAACAAAACATTTAAAATAGGAAAATTACAATGAATTGAAATGACCTTCTTTGATCTAGATATCCGTTTCTCATACTCGGCATGAAAACAGCCCTGATTCAGTTCAACTTAAAACAAAAAAAATTTATGATGAAAGATATCATTTACAATTTTATTAAAAAAAGCCTTTTGTGGGTTACGCTGGGTAATTAATTTATAAAACCCAATAAAATTTTTTTAATTCTGTCAAAGCTACTTTATAAAGAGAAATTTTCAACGAGTTATTCATAATTTTCCCTATATTTAATACTCATTAGGTTTTTAATTATATATGGATGATAAAAAAATGAAGTATGGAGCGTTTTCACTGATGAGGGGCTCACCTCAAAAATAACTCCTAATAACATTAAAAATGTAAATTCACCTGCGAAAACATCGCGATCATCTAGATAATCTTCACACTTTTTATTCAAATAAATTAAATTGTCTATTCATGTGTTAAAAACACTAAACAAACACAATTTCTCAGTTAATTATGAAATAATCAGATAAACGCCATTGTTTACCATACACGCAAGCGCGATAGTAAATTCAACGGTTTGGTATTAACGTCTACACACATGTAAATTAAAAAATATTAAAAATTAGCGGTTGAAATTTTTCGGGGTTAATTTATGGTGGAACATTTTATTAGTTGATATAGCCATTAGCACGAAGACTACCGACATCTCATAACTTTGTTCAGATGGTCCTACCAGAAGCTAGAACAGTTAATCGAAAATACTTACGAATCCGCACAGAACATAGAATTTGTCACATCAGAGGAAGTTGTGGCCATTCCAACCTTTGAAGATATGGGATTAAGGAATGAGCTGATACGAGAATTTATTCTTATGGGTTTGAAAAGCCGTCAGCAATTCAACAACGCGCAATCAAAATGATTTTGTCTGGCCGGGACATTATTGCCCAATCTCAATCAGGCACCGGGAAAACGGCCACCTTTTCTATTTCTGCTTTAAATATCGTCGATACCAAGGTGAGAGATACCCAAGTACTTGTTTTGTCTCCTACCCGAGAATTAGCCCAGCAGATTAAGAAAGTTTTTCTAGCTCTAGGCGATTATATGAGTGTACAATGTCACGCGTGTATTGGTGGTACTAATATTGGGGAGGATATTCGAAAGCTGGATTACGGTCAGCATATTGTTTCGGGTACACCTGGTCGTGTGTTTGACATGATTGAACGCCGAGTTTTAAGGACTCGTGAGATTAAAATGCTTATATTGGACGAGGCAGATGAAATGCTAAACCAGGGCTTCAAGGAGCAAATTTATGACATTTATCGTTATTTGCCGCCAACGGCCCAAATAGTATTGATCAGCGCTACATTGCCGCATGAAGTTCTTGAGTTAACGCAAAAGTTTATGAACGATCCAATCAAGATCCTTGTCAAACGTGACGAGTTAATGCTTGAAGGCATTCAGCAATATTTCGTTGCTGTAGAGCGTGAGGAATGGAAGTTTTCGACACTCTGTGATATATACGAGATGCTTGTGGTTACCCAATCTGTTATTTTTTGCAACACTCGTCAGAAAGTAATGTGGCTTGCTGAAAAGATGACGGAATCAAACTTTACGGTGGCTGTCATGCACGGAGACATGCCTCAAAAAGAACGTGAAGCCATTATGACAGAATTCAGAGCTGGTGTTAGTCGAGTTTTGATATCTACTGACGTTTGGGCCAGAGGACTTGATGTTCCTACAGTATCTCTGGTTATTAACTACGACATTCCTACAAGTCGTGAGACATATCTTCATCGTATGGGTCGGTCTGGTCGATTCGGTCGTCGTGAGTTGTGATCCACTTTGCTAAGGCAGATGAAATTAGAGTTTTACGAGATATTGAGCAGTTCTACAGTACTCAAATCGACGAAATGCCTTCTAACAGTAAGATATTTTTGTTATTTTTAGTTGCCGATGTCATTACAAAATAAAGTTGAACTTATATGTCAATAATATTTATTTTATGTTTCTCCTATATTTTTAAATTCCTTATGTTTTTAATGTGTATGGCCAGATTTTTCAGATTATGCGACGAAGCTGGTTCACGTTGTTCGAATTTTTGAATGGCGTGCGAAATGTAAAATATTTAATCTTCTGGCTTGTTTTGTTACCTAATGATTTTTGTGTTCTATATTATTTGTTCCTTTGGATGAAAAAACTTTCATAGCCTATGGAGAATAGGAACGATGAAATTTTATTTAAAAATTTCTGTTGTAATCGAAAGGCAATAGTAATTTACGCGCGCGAATTATTAATCCGTAACAGCCTCTTTCTACCTTACCGCCTGTCACGTCAAATTCATTTTTAGAGTATTCATAATCATGGAATAAATTAGTTGAATTCTTAAATTATTTTTGCCATTTATGTATATCTGATACTTAAACGTGTTGTTGATAGATTTTTTTTGAAGTTAGTTTATAAACCTCAACTTTTAGAATTTTCAAAACATTCATTTTCTCGAGTTTTTGACCTTTTTTAATTTTATGAGTGATTTTTCTGTGATAATTCATTGAAGGTGCGCTACTTGCCCTTAAATCGTCCTACTTCAGGAATTAAGGATTAATCTCTAGATTCTGACCTATCTCAGATTCGACAGAATTCTTCAAAAAAATTAAAAACTGACATTCGTTGAACTATTTATTGATACAAACGTAAGAGAGGGTTTCCAGATATAAGACTGCTAGACGTGTATCATAGGTTCATAGTTGATAATGGTTGAGTATTATTTAGCAAGATATACGAATTAACAATGAGATGAAATTTATTTTTTCAGGTTTTACACATGAAAATATGATATTATCCTTCATGAATTTTTGACTCACTCAGAATAAAAAGGTTAAACAAGTAAGTATTCATCAATTGGTTCGAATAGAAAGCGGCGTCACTGAATCGAAAACCGAGAAAGTATGTGAGATTTTTTAACACATATTCATGGTTTAAACATGTTACATTCTTCATAGGAAGTTAGAAAACATATAAACCCTTCAGAGATACATGGCATATTCTGCCAAAAACTGGTTAACTTCTAACTTTCTGTCGATACTCTTTGTCAGACATTCCTGAGTTTAGCTCGTCTAAGACTCTCCCTCATTCAATTTCCACCCACTTGACAACTTTAACATCAGACATATGCTCTTCGGAAAGAATAAATACTTGACAAGATCTGCTCACATTTAGGATTTCATGTTTATCATTACAACACTTAAAGTTATTTAACTAAATTATTAAAGTTCCAACAGAAGTTGAGTCACACGACATGAGCAGACATTATTAAAAGTGCTATATTTAAATTGTTAAAAAGCCTCAAAGAATGTATGCCTGACACCTCAATTCGATTCTTTTAAAATCTTCATCCAGTAGTTTTGCACCAATGAACTACTCACAACACTGAAATGTTTTACCAACTCATCCATAAACAAACGAATTCTTCTGTATTTAAAAAATCGAATATAGTCTAATCAAAAATACAACAGATTTTATTTCGATACGTTCGAATCCCCATTAAAGTTGTATTTGAACTGAAATCCACTAAGTTAATGGCGTCGATCCCTCAAAGTCAAACTAAGCATCTCTTTTTTATTATTTAATAAACATTTTGGTTTCAAAAAAACTTTTACCATGAAATGAGTCTATGTTTTTTACAATTTTAATTGTCTTGAACGCTGTATTTTGTTCTGAAGTGATAATACAAAAATTGCAAAACTGTTCCATTATTAAACATTTACTGTCATGAAAATGTTTCTAACACATGCTAACACTTGAATAAGCTTTCATCAGATTTGAAAAGTGAGGCGTTAGAATGGGATATCTACGATTTAAAATCTTTCATGTGATTTTCTTAATTTTAGTTGAATCTAAAACAAAATGAATTGACGTTTTTTCGTACATGAAAGTGAACGAAACATTGTCATTATCATATATAACCAATACATCTTGACATTCTACGGAAAAATAAAGCTATTTTGAAAAATATAAAACCTCCTAAGAGTTAGATATAACAAATAAAAGGAACCTGCTTTATCGTTTTTAGGTGTGGTAAAATTCTCAATTTTTCACATCAAAAATTATTAGAACAAAACCGCGTCCATGCGGCACCATGTAGAAATTCCTCTAAAAATAACCATAAAAACCGATAGATTTTACATAAATATAAAAGTTTCGTGAAAAAGCGAGAAGCTGCCGATTCTCTTAAATCATATATCAAAACCAATAATTGTAACTAAAGTGACCATCCTGACGAAAAAATCCGTTGCAACACAAGAGCCCAAAATTGTACTAGAGTCAACAAAAATACTCAAATCAAAAAACACTAGAATAAATCAATTACTCTTTTTCAATAGGAATCTGGCTGATGTAACAAGAGGTGAACAACTCTTTTAACACGTGCGGCGTGACTGACATGCTCACGTACATACTAGAAGCGACTGTTTTTCGAAAATAAAATTTTATTCATTTAATCAAAATTCACCAGAGAAAATTATTCGAATCTACGGTCTCTAGCCAGCATGTCTAGATGTGAGTTTCGCAGGCGGCATAGTAATTCTGTTGTTTCTGCGCGTGCTCCAACTATTATAATGGAGCACTACGCGTCCCATTATTCTTTTGATTCAAACAGTCAAGGAATAATAAATTTTACATGCCCAGTGTTTCTAGATCGCCAATAATTTCCGTCTAGATAATTCTTCCAGTATCGGTTAAAATACAGTTTTGTCTATCTTAAAAAGGTTCGATTATAAATTTTCGCACATCTGTCATGCTTAAATTTTCAGATTTTCTGTTAATTCTCGATTTTTGTTTATCATGGTTGAGGAGTTAAGAAATTTTAATGCTTACCTCATAGCTTTTCAAATTTTTCAAAATTAAAAAGAATCTCTCAAAATTCTGAAACCTGGTCATAGTAAATTTGGTAATCTATCCTTAACTGTCAGGCTGTTTACTTTTACATGCAGCACTCAAGAGATTTTATGTTCGGCTTGCGGATTTAACACGCGTATACTTGTTAAAATTAACGAACAAAGGAAAACGTGCAAGGGCAATACGATATTTTTAAATCTACATCTTCTTAATGAAGTAATTTATCCAATAGTCTCGATAACTTTCAAAATTAAACATATGTTATATCACATAGACACAATGCCATTTGTGGATTTACTTAACCATCGATTTATTTGAAAATAAAGTCATTTAGCTACTTTATCGATGATAATAATTTTGCTTGATAATCTTTTAGCGAAGTGAAACTGAATGATTTGGAGCACACCAAAGATTCAACCAAATTTAAACTCTCATGTCAATTTCTTATGAATGCAGTAATAAGCCGGATTTTGTGGGTAAGTCTATTATTCATCTCTAGATTTACTGAGATGGAAGAAAGGAAAATTAAAACTAATTCTTAAATTGTTGATTCGTCTGGAGGATAAAGTATCATTAAGATGATATTCATGTTTCGCTGATCAAAATGAGGAATAAACATTTTTACTGTATCGCAATTGAATATAGATTAAACGGTAAAACTCGTAAATAAACATTTATAAACATGCGCATACATATAATATATAAGCGAATTGTCTAATCATGCAATGACACAATTTTAAACTATTACAACAAATTAAATATGGGATGAACCTTTTATTCGGGTTCGAAATATTTATTTGCCTAAGCTATAATCTAAATTTCTTGACCGTTGATATATTTTCAAACACTCAAATACATGTCAGTCTACATACTGCGTTACTGTTGCAAGCTGAGGCTCAATTGAATTTTACAATATAATCTCCGCGGGCCTTATTTAATGTATCATAAGAACGACTCTTACTAACTTATAAATGTTTTAATTGAAAGGAATTTTCGGATTAAAGTACAACTAAAATTCCTAAAAATCACACGACGAATTAATTTAACATTTTACACTCTTCCAAGTCTTTAGGTAAACTGAATAACCAATACATATTTGAGGTATTCTTGACTATTTTATGACAATTGAAAAGAACAGTGTAAAGATAAATTGCTATTTCTTCATTCATAAACAAAAGAGAAATGTTAATTTAAAAGTAAAACAAATAAATTAAAATTATACTTCAACAAAATAATGTGAAAATTTAAAATGAATAAAAAAGAATATTCATGAGGGTGAATGTTTCAAACATTCAAAAATGAAAATTTTTTACCTTGAACCGAAAACACGAAACTGAAAATATGACAAAGATAATTATGAGTTTGGTATTTTTCAGTTACTTTGTTCTAATTCCATGCGATAACGAAGTAGAGCGGGACATTTTCTAAAAAATAATTAATTTTTTTTTGTAAAAATACATTTATTTTTCGTGGAAGCCTCAATAAAACAACTGCGTCAAATCATGTATGTTCAGAAATTAGTTTATTCAGGGTGTGAGCATGTGTATAAAAGCGGCGTTTACGCTTCATTTTATCATGTTAAGAGAGCAACAACATTCTTTTCGAGGTATTTTGGATATTTTTGCAAGTAAAATTTAATATATTTTATCAATTACATCTCGAGAATCTCCTTTCAATTCAATGAGTTGGAAATTTCGCCATAGACATTGGCTTACATTCCAGGTGTGTGACTTTAACAGTGTCTTTATTATGTACCAAAGTTATAAAAATATCATTCTTGAATAAACAATGTAAAACTAAAATAATAACTATTTATCTTTTATTTTGATAAAGTCTGTCAAACGTTTGTGCCTACGTAGCATAGAAACATAATTTTATCGGTATTGATTATAATTAAATATATCTTCGTTGACTTTTAATCAGTAACGATTTGATATTTTTTAACTCATGACATACACGTGGATCTATTTTAAAGGAAATTTTTAAAACTCTTGATATATTAGAGAAAATAATAAAAACAATTTTTTGTATTCTCAGTTCAAAAGCTTGGGAAATAATTCTTTCAGCAAATCAAAATCACACCCATACTTTTTCGTCTTAATTTATTCAAGTGATTTTTTCATCAGAAAATGAATTAGTAGTTGTATATGTTATTTATTTGGCATTTATTGAAATTAAATATCAGTTAAGTTGAGAAGATTCAACTGCCATTAACAGGTTTATGAAAAGTTCCAAACAAATAATATTCAACAGATGCTTTTATGAGTTTCTTCATACGTTGTAATGCTTACCAAAGGAAAATTGATTAATACTGGTAATTGTTATATGTCATCAATTCTCTGTGGTAAAAACGCACAACTCTGAAAATGTCTTGGGCAATATTTCAAATCTCAATGTCAAGTAACAGTACTAAACAATGTTATTATTTCCAATCATGGTTAACTTCTTCCCAGTTACTTATTTTAAAAGTGATCAAACAAGACTAATAATTGAGTGTAAATTAAAAATTAGAGAAAAATCAACAAAACTCATCGTATTTAAAGAGTGAGGAAAAATGCACAAATCAACCGAGGAACTACCTATAAAGTTAGTTATGTAAAAAATATTTGTACTCACTTAAAAACCAAATTTAAATTCAATTTTTAGTGAATACGAACAAAAAATATTCGCCATGTTTGATTTATTTATCATAAGTGTAATCGCAAAAATTAACAAAGCTTCACAATTAATTGAAAAAACCCTCCACGGTTATATATCCCCTAAAATCATCATATGCTTTACAAGCACTTTAAAGCCACATTGAGAATGATAGATAATCGACGAGCTTGCCTGAGACAACCGCAGCCGCGAGCATGCTTACTGCGTATATTTTTAATCCTTGTTTAAGAATTATTTTATCAGTTCTTTTTCATTAAAAATAACTTAATTAATATTTAAAGTCAATGAAACTATGGATTCATTAAATTGACTCCGAGGAAGTGGTAGATCACAATATTTTTTGAAAAACGTGTATAATTGGTAATAAATTTTTTATAATTTATTTGCTTTTCTTACTAAAGCCAATTTTTACTTTTTCGGATTTGTTTTCACAGAGTTTCTTAATATCAGGCCCACTTGAACTGGAATTAGTTATAAATAAGAGTGATCATTTATAATGCCTCTAGTTCAGGTCTATCTAAAGAGGTAAAAATTTATTCGAGACGAATAATATTTTTTCTCTTGATAACCCCAGCAATGTACGATTATGTAACACACAAGAATTTTAAAATGATTTAAGTAATGTATTATATCCGTATGGTTGTATTTAGCTATGGGAAATAACTTTGAGTAGGGATATCAAACGATACTTAATATCCTTAACTTAAAAATATGTTGACCTCATCCTGTCTTAGAAAGTCTTTCCGACATATAAACGGTCAAACTTTAAAGTATAGAAATGAGAAGTTAGGGGCAAATAAAAGAATATAGGTTTCGATAACCGCAGAATGAGCTTAAACATTATAAATCATGTCCTAATCCAGGGAATATTTTTTGGAAAAATACTTATTTCCATTTATCATCATCTCGAGGGTATTTAGATTTATCACTCATAAGACAGCGACTCAACCTACACGCACGAAGCACATTTTATTCATCGTTTGAATTTCTTAAAATGAGATATTGTATTTAAATCCCTCAAATGATTTGAAAATTTTGATTGATGAAAAATTATCTGGATGCATAAAATAAAGGAACGTTATAAATTGCATCAACTGAATAATACCAGAGTAATGGTATTTGCAAGCCCAGAAAAGTTATTAACTATAATAGATGATAAAAAAAGCTAAAGCGAGAAATAAAAGCATCATACGGAGGATAAAATTATCTCATAAAAAACCCAACATATAATATTTTTATGAGGATACTCAGATATAACGTCTTGAGTTATAAAGATTGGTGATGCCAATTTTTTATAAGTTAAATGTCAACAGTATAAAAGCTATCCTTAAAATTCTGACTCATTTTCACCCTGATTGTCGAAATATTTAGAGTTCCCAAGACAAGTAGATTTTTCATCAAAACTGGAGAGTAAACCATTTTAAAGATGATGCCTTGAAGGTAAAGTTGTTCTGATGGGCAGAAGAAGGGTGGGAATCAAAAATTTAGTTAAATATATTCTGATTATATTATTTGAAATACGACGAGTAAGCTTGATTTCGTGAAATGGATCTGATTGACAATATGAACTCACGGAATTGGTATGAAAAAATTAAAGGCTAACCATATGTTATTATATCTAGTATTCATGCTTTTATAGTTTCGAGTAGAAGTTGAATCTGTTAATTTTTCCAAAAATGTGATAATGTGTCATTTTATTTTAAAAAGTAAAACTAAAGATAGACGTCATAAATTATTTTGAAAGTAGATTCTTTTGCCATTTTAAGTAGACTTTATAATTTTGAACAAAAGATGAGTAGTTTATGTAATCCAAGAATTTTAGAGCATTAACAAGCCCTTCGTTCCTGCATGTGAATATCTTCATATGAAATGAACCTTGATTTATAGCCAAGATCTCGAGGTGTCGAATAATATCAAATAGATATTTTTCGTGGCTTTCTGAAACCAATGAAAGTTCACAAATTACAGTCGTTTTAACCACTCGTTTGTTGAACCGGTGTTTCATGACATGCAATGAGACTAACTTTTCATCAACAATAAACTAAATATCGTAGATTTATAAATACTGCAGAAACAGATCTCTTCTTTTGAATAAGTTTGGAGTGTTCAATACCAGCCATTTGTTGATATGTGTTTTCTCCATCAACATAAAATATTCTTCATGGCTGCGTATTTCTACAAGTTTAAAATCTTTCTCATTTGAATCCATAAACTTTCATAAAATTAATAATTCACTGACAGCGAGAACCTTGCATTTAATTGAATTCTAAACAATTGCGCACGGACTTTCTTACAAAACAAAAGAATTCTAATAAAGCACAAAATTCATAAAAAGCTGTTTTTTATGAAATTAAAAAATGTCATTTTTCAAGTTAAAAAATTGATGATTGCAAAAATATGTTTTCCTCCAAAATTTTTGAAAATTATTTTTACAACTTTTGTTTTAAACTCCTCTTAAGATATTAGAGTAAAAAGATTTCAGAGAAAACACATCGAACTCCATTGAATGTCTTAAAAATTTTTTGTTTCAAAAAGAATGATTAAACATAGATTTATGAATGTTTTCAACAAAATAGGTTCACACAAACGTTTGAGGTTTGTTCAGCATGTACGATTTTAGAGGAACCAAAAACTAGGATAGGGACGGCAGCCATAATATATAAAATACAAGGTGAGAGTGCTTGTCGGTGCGAATATTTCCCCCCATCAACTCAATCCATCTTGAAAAGTGTCCATCAGAATTAGAACTCATATGGAGAACATATATTAATGCAACTCCATGTGAAAATATGCGTTGCGAGGCATCTACTCACCATGATATATTCAAAGAATTCAAATTTTAATTAAGTTTAAAATACTATTTTATAAACTGAGAAGATTAATCAAGAATAAAGGTAAATTTTAAATATAAACGAAAAATCAAACACTAAGCTTGTTTGTTTTAAGAATACTAGTTTTTGAACACCCTCGATTTGAACAATAGATTTTAAAGTTCATATTCTTTGAGAATCGAAACAATGAATCTAAATTTTTTAGCCTTGATACTTTGTAATATATTTTTATTTTCAAAATTAGAATATGGTCGATTTAGGAAAATTTAGTTCTGATGGTCGAAATAATTATCATTTGAGTAAAACGATTAACTTAATACCCACTGTTGAGTTGTGGGCCATCCAAGTCCAGAATGTACGTGGAGTGTAAAGGAATAAAGAGTTTGGATAAAGGAATTGAATCCTCGTGGGGTGTGAATGGTGAAAAACTATTTTCCAATTTAAAACAAATTCGTCGTCCTGATTTAGCTATTTAATCCCCAACGTAGAGGCAGATATTTACACACCGATAATATACATTTAATTATAAAATGGCGGAAAAATAAGCTTGATCTGAAATGTAAATCGATAATTTAGAATATATTTAAATGTCTCTTTGAAAAAGCACATTTTAAGCATTTATCTACACAGACAAAGAGGTTATGAAAAGACAGCCAAAATTAAGTAACGTATAAATACAGAAAAATTTCGCTCAATTGTTGAAAAAAATAAAATTTCTCTTAAGCCCTTCTGTTTATAGTTTTTTGCAATGGGCAAGCTTCTGAAATTAGTAAAATCATCAATTTTTACTCTTTCAGCTAGAGATAAACTAAAATTAAGGAAATACAGTTATAATTGTTCAGTTTCTAAGATAAACTTTTCTCAATTGACTGAATATTCTTATAAAAACTTTAAAAAATCTATATTTTAATTTTTTATACAAATAGACGTATTATAAGTAAAAGCAGGTGTTCTTTGACTTTCACAGAGCTGTACCTATGTATCAACGCACAAAGTTTTATTTTATGTAAATATCTTTTTAAAATCTTTATGTGGGAAAATATAAACTTAAATTGAAAAAGATTTACAAAATAATTTTTTGATGAATATATTTATTAAATTAAGGCTGTTACAAACGGTGAATATACTTTTTTAAAAATTAATCTTTTTTATTTTTTGAAATAACTTAAATTTAGAGACAAAATTTGTAAAAAACTATCATTAATAATTATCTGTAATTGAGTTATTTTAATTATAAAGAATAAAAATATTTTAAAATTCAACAATAAGCTAAAATAAAGAACTGAAATTTTTGTTCATGTATAAGTTAAAATTTTCTAACTAATATTATTTTTTATGAAATATAAAAATTTGTAATCGTATCCAAACATGAAGGTTTGAACCAAAATTATTTTAAGTTGAAAATAACATTCAGAAAAACGTGTAAAAAGTAAAAATTTAACAATAAATCAGATTTATTTTTTGAATTATTTTTATTCTTTAGATTTGACACATTTATAATTAGTCCAATTTGTTCAAAATGTTATCAAAAATTTTAAAAATAAATTCATTTAACTTTACCATCCTAAATAATTAAAAACTGAACTATTTTAAAATACCTGGATAAACTGAATTCAAACATCAAAAGAAAAATTAAGAAAATATTTAATGAAAATACTCTGAAATATAGGACTAATTTATTGTAAGATCATCGGTTTTTATGGGATGGTACTTTGCGATGAGCCAAATTAAGTTAATACATAATTTTTTAACAAAACAGTTCATATGAAGCTTAATTCCTTAACTTCTAAATAATACCGTTTAATATGAAACATATGAGTATTTATTCAAAATTATTTCATGTTTAATTTTCATTCTATTTATTTAATTAAATGTATTAAAATTAGAATATATTTTGAAAGTTATGTTGTATCAATCTGAAATGATTTTTTAGTCCTACAATCAATTTTTAAATTATTTTTCACTATAAAAGATAATAAAATTTTTAAAAATCAAAATTATAATTTTTTCCGACAGAATTTAATTTTAAAATAAATTAATTCATATAAAGATAAAAAATTAGGAACCTTAAAACGTAATGTAGAACGAGTTCATTTTTAAATTATTTTGGTATAGAGTTAATGATTTTTTGATAGTCTTAAAATTTGAAATATTCTTAGAACATATGCAAAAGTTAGGTTTTTATTTGATAGCAAATAAAATCAATATTTTAAAACTCAATGTTAGTAGAACATTCGAGAATTTTCTAACTGTCTGGTCGGCGCCCGCATTATTGATTGAACTAGACAGCCGTGATATTTAGATAATTTTTTATCATTCAACCAATACTCAGAAATTACTCTCTCTTAAGAAATGGATATTACTATTTTAAAAACATAACAGGGTCATTTGAAATAATAATTGCATCTAAGAAATTTATAAAGTACGCGAATATGAGAATCAAACCGTTTATTCGAGTTTAGACTGTTAAAAAGTCTATGTTCTATTCAAACTGTTTTTTCAGTTTCAAATCAATATTCTAACAAATTTATTTCCCACTAAAATCATGAGGTTTGTAATTTATTCGTTGAGATAGGATAGTTGTAAGCTGCCCTGTCGTCTTCAAAAGGAATTTTTCGTCTATTTAAGTTCTTACTCGTTGTTTTACTCATTAGGTTTTGCAGTTTACCACTATATTTCAGATGAAAACTTCTTCTGGCGAGTAAGGTGGGAATCACACCCACTAAATACCCAACTCTTTCCTAAGTTCATTTAGACAACCTTATATCTGAGATATTTCATCCTGTAATTGAGAAACATGATTGCGATACCAGATTAAAAATCCTTGATAAATTTTATGCGACTAACTATGGTTTGATCATTGTACGACATTATAATAACTACTCTGGCGCATGTCTGTTATCATACATTATTTTCTCCCACGGGTCATAAGACTGCATTCCGCGCGATTCTTTCCGATCTTCTTAGTTCTGTTACAGGAGGTGGCAGCTGACCAGTGTTTGGATTTTCTTACGGCAGGTTGCAGGGTACTAAGCTGTTGAAATGAGTTTTAATGCGGCGGTTTGGGTCGAAAGGTAAGTTAGCTCATACACTGGGTGTCTTTTTGCGGCAACTCTGAAAAGACCTTCGAAAATTGTTTCTAATGTTCCTCGAGATATTTTTTTCATAAGGACAAAATTATCGACATTGTAAAACGTTGACGTCATATTTTTATCGTTATAACTTTTCATTGCTAAGATACTTTTGTTTGTGTTTTCTGAAATTTTTCCATGAAGATCTTTCATGATATTCTTTAATTTTGTGACATGTTCGTGTTGGTTGTTCTAAGATTTTTCACTTTGATGCTCCGAGAAAACTAAGTCAAAAGGAAGTTTAATGTTTTACCATAAATTATCTCTGCTTGAATGTATTTGGTAGTTAGGCTCAGCACTTGCCCTTAGCGATAACGCAATACAGTCAAAGAATGTATCCCACCTCAGAGAATCGTTGCGAATAAGACTCCTAATTGCTTTTTTGATTATTTTGTTGTATCGCTCCACTAGCTCGTTACACATGGGGTGGTATGGAGTTGTTCGTGTTTTGTGTGACCAGAGATATCTACACAGATGCTGAAATAGACTTGATTCGAAGGCTGAACCTTGATCAGTGAATTTGGTCTGTAATTCCGAATCGAGAAACGACAAGGGAGAAAAAACTAATGCTGCCGTATCTGCTGGTTGGTTTGGCACAGCCTGTAATTCAATCCATTTTGAAAAGAGGTCAATGAAGACGATTATATGGCGGTTTCTGTTGTTTGATAAGGTAAGCGGCCCGATAAAATCGACTTCCCACAACTTAAAGGGCTGATTGACAGCTATCGGGAAAAGCTCAGCCTTTGGAGTGTAATTTTTTGATTTATTAAGAGAACAGGTTAAACATCGTGATATATTTTCTGATGTACCCTGATCAATACCAGGCCAGTAGCATCGGTTCTTATAAGATCAACGCATTTGTTAATGCATATGATTAAGGATTTTATCATGTACTAATGATAGGATATATGGCTTCATAGCCTCTGGTATAACTGGTTTCTGTCCTCTGTGGTCTCTGTGATATAGGATGCCATGATCAACAATTAGGTTATTTTTGAATTTTAACAATCTATCCAGGTAAGAAGACTGCACAACTTCTGTGGGGGTTTTGGTTCCTGTTAAGTGGTTGACGAGTATCTTGATAACTTTATCTTTTTTGTTCATCCCTTATATTAATATCTGGCATAATTTCAATTGCATTTATCGACCTGGATAAGCCATCAGCGATTATATTAGATGTTCCCTTAACGTATTCGATGTCGAAGTCGAATTACTCTAGTTCAAGGATCAAACAGTTCGTCGACCTCTGATGTCCTTCATTTGCTTTAAACGTAGTAAGGGATTATGATCTGTTTTCAAAGTGAATTTCGACCCGTAGAGATAATGCTAAAATTTTCGAACCGCCCAAACAATTGCGTAGAGTTCTTTGTCAATAATAGCATAGTTGCGTTGAGCATGGTTCAAGCTTTGACTTGCAAAAGCGATAGGAATTAAATTTCCCTCATTATTTTGGGAAAGGCAAGCTCTGATAGCTTTTTCTGAAGCGTCACAACTTAGATAAAACTTTTTTGATGTCTGGAAGCCCAATTGTGCCAATGTTACTTAAAGCAACTTTTATTCCATTAAATGATGCTTCACACTCCTTCAACCAAAACCAAGGTGTATTTTTTGATAGTAACCCATTCAACGGTGGGGCATGTTTGGCTAATTCAGTATGAACCTTTGAAAAGTGTTAAAACACCAGAGGAATGGCCTTAACTCCGATTGATTTGAGGGTGCCTTCCAATCTTGTATTGCCTTAATTCCTTCTCCATCTGCTGATAATCCCGAGTTGGATATTTTGAATCCTAAATATTCAACCTCTTGTAAAGCGAATTTACATTTTTCGAAATTTAATTTAGACCGCTTGACCTAATTTTCTGAAAGCATTTCTTTAAATGTTTAATATGTTCCTCCAAACTGGATGAATATACCAATATGTCGTCGAGATAAACTGCTGTGTTTGTAGATTTCCGAAAAAGATTGTCCATCAACCTTTGAAAAGTAGCTGCGTTGCATAGGCCGAACGGGAGAACATTAAATTCGTATAAACCTCCCTGGCCACGGACAGAAGGCTGTTATCTCTTTAGACGATTCGTCAAGGCCGATTTGCTAGTAGCCTGCTTTGAGATCTAGTATTGAAAAATATTTTGCACAATTAAGCCGATCGAATAAATCATCTCGAAGAGGTAATGTATATTGATCTTTCACAGTTACTTCGTTCAGTTTTCGAAAATTTACGCAGATCCGATTACTACCGTTCTTTTTTCACTATTACACTACCGGTGCACACCATGGGCTTTTACTTTCATGTATTATGTTTCGATCAAGCATTGTTTGTATCTGACTGGCTATTTCTTCCTGAGAGAAGCGGATATTCTGTATGGCCTTGAACAGCGGGGTTAATATTCTCTGTGATAATTTTGTGGCGGACTGTATCGGTAAATCCGTAGTCGTCTTCGGATGATGCAAACACATCGTGGAAACATTCTATTATATCTTGAATGGACTCTGAGGGACGTTCAGTAGTTGCAAAACATTTTTGTTGATGTTTTTGTCAGGATGATATTGGGTGAGCATATATCTATTATTAGTTCATGCTTTGCGATAAAGTCTCGGCCAATTATCATTTTATGATTTAATTTTTCAACAACCTCAAAGTCCCAGTTGGTTTCCAGATCATTAATTTTTATCAAAAGGTTGCATCGACCAAGTACTTTTATAAGTTCTCCTGTCACTGTGAATATTGTAGTATCTGATGGTGCTATTTCTCCTTGTACAGCGGATTCGTCGATAAGCGAGATGCACGATCCTGTATCTACAAGAGCCGCTATTTTTGCTGAGGCAGGATAGTTACATTCACTCGTGGGCAACTTACAAGAAGAATAAGAAGAATGACAATAACGACGATTAAAATAATTTTTTGAAGTAGATCTAGTGGATTTCAGTTTCGGACATATCCTTCTAACGTGACCTTGAAGACGACAGTAGTTGCATATGACAAGGCCTTTGCATTCCCGTGCTTGATGACCGGCTGCTCCACATTTATCACACGATGTAGGAACGTTGGGATCACGTTGGTCTCTGAGTCTCAATGTCGCGAGTTTGTTCTCGATTGACTCTAGTCTATCATGTATAGACTTCTTTTGATAGTCTGTCTTAGGCATGATTGCAGCAATATCCTGTTCCGGGTTTGAAAACTCCGTCTCAACAGTCGCTAAGTGTGCAGGGGCTAACAGAATTTCTGCCTTGATGCATAAATCGGTGAGTGATAGGTCTCAAAACAATCTGAGCTGAGTAGCAATGGCCGATGGGAGAGACTGGAGGATGCGCTGTTTGATCATAAAGCTTTTATCCTCAGGGCTCAGTGACGGCATACTGTATGTTAAGTGAAGGTCAATTCACGCGAAAATCCTGGACCCTCTGTGCTGGACGTAATTTCGAGTTTGAGAATTTGACGAAATGAAAGGATGTGTCCCACATGGGTTTGACTTCTGGGAGATCCATTTCTTAAGAGCATCCATTTTTTCCAGATTGAGGCATCTTGTAAACCTCTGATTTTGAATAAGCGTCAAGCAGATGCTCATCAAAGAACGTGGGAACGATCAACGACTGTCTTGTTGTATCCAAATTCTGTGCTGTTGCAAAGGTCTCGAAACGAAGTATCCATAGCCTGGCATCAGTTGTTCGAGATAGAACTGGAATCTTGAAGTCGGATAAAGCAATCCCGTAGTCTCCTCTAAATATAGTCTGATCATTTGACGACATTAATCATAATTAATCTAGCGCATGTCTGTTATACTACAATAGTATCAAGAGATAAATGGAGTTATTCGAAATTTTAATTCTCGCGCCTTTGATAAATCGATTTTCAGACCCTGTAACCCTCGCAATTGATCGTATATAAAAATATTGTCAGATTATAATTTATTCATTTTCGCTTTAGAGTTGAACGTATTTAAAGCTTTCTCAGCTTTCAAAACATATATATATATATATAAAGCCAATATAATTTCTTAAAATTGAGTTACTATAACTAACATAGACGGATACGAGCGGTAGTAATAACAGCTTTTGATAAGTTATTCGGTTAACTTATATTCAGGATATATGTTTTATACTGTGTCATTTATACGAGATTATTCAGATGGTCTACCTTTAGAAATTAAAAGCTAGATTCATTCAATGTAAAATATTCTGTATTTGTTAAAAGTTAAAAAGAACAAATAATTTTTTGATTTTATGTTTGATTGAAGGTAAAAAGAACGGTAATTAAGGAAATTACGGATTTCTATATTTTTAGAAGGGATGCCTCTTTATATAGCATACAGTCTAGTCCATACTTTTACTTTGATAAGAACTTTTTGTATTTGTGTTTCTCAGTTTGAAAATTTGAATAAAATACCATCCATCGTTTATAAAGCTCAGCTCTGCATGATCGTGTTAATGTCAAATATTTGCTAAATGCACATAAAAATAATATTCACAAAGTGACTTAAATTTTGAATTAAAATCAAGACAAGTAATTATTAATGAATGCATTTAATTTTAAAAGCGAATAAAAATTTTATCGTAGATAAATAATTTTTTGGAGGCAAAAGCACAAATTTTCATAATTCATTTAATTTTTCGCCTGTTATTCCATGAGAATATTCAAATTTAAAAAAAATTCGTTCTCTCATTAAAGTTAAAACAATTTAGTCTTTTCGTTTGAAAAAAATGTGTTACTTAGATAAATTAACGATCTGTTTTTAGGATCCGTAAAACCGATATGAATGATTTTTTAAAATAAGGATATGAAAAAGCGTAGCTTTCTTGAAGAAACTATTTAAGCGATTTTTATTTTCAGCGTAACTTCTTTTTGGCGAAAAGAGTGCATAAATAAGAACATTTTCATGGTTTCTAGTTTTTAAAGACATCTTATATCTTGATACATTTTTTCATCCTGTTTGTACTTTCCAAAATGTATTCATGATACGATTTTGTTGAAAGAATGAAAAGATAGTTTCTCATTAAATATACCTTCCTTCAAATTATATAACGAGATATTTAAAACACACTGTTAAATTTATTAAAATTGTCAAAAAATCCTATCTAAAAAGAAAAACGAATTAAGTTTTTCTTCCAAAATTACTTTAATCCAAAAAGAAATACAGAAAATTCTTGATAATTTACGATTTAAAACACAATAACAGATGATATAATGAACATAAATCTGAATGTTGTGTCATTAAACTGAAAAGCAATGATCAAAGTTGCCATATATCTCAATTCTATACATGACCGACCGTTTATGGTTTGAAAGAACTTTATAATGTTCTATGTATTTTTTATCAAAACATTACTTTAAGAGTTTTTATTTTCACGAGATCTCTCGAATAAAATTTAAAATCTAAAAATCCGTGGAACGGGAAAGAACCTTTTAATCAAACCTCGTGAGCTGGTATTCATTCTGTATCAAAATATGAGGCATGATCGTGTTATGATAGTCCCAGATAAACCATGGCAAAGGCTTAACGGTGAAAACGGAAGAGGCTAAGTTCAGCCGCGTAAATCTAATCCCGGCTTGTTAGTAGGTGGAATGATTGTTCTTGAGAAGATTTGTAAAGAGACAAGTGATTGCTATTAAGTCATTTGGACCTCTAAACGTAGGGAAATACTTGTGAATTTTATTAGAAAAACAAAATAAATTACATCCGTCATGTCAGAATAGTTGAGAGCTTAAACAGTTTTTCTTATCTACAAATTCAGCATATGACTGTAAATCCAATGTAAATTCTGTGTGCCTCAGACACCGGAACACGTTCTGAAAATATAGTGCGTGTAGTGGTACGTAAAAAAGATTTCCTGATAATCACACCACTTTTGTAGATTATACATAAATAGAGATATTTAGAAGAGGAAAATTTAGTTCTTGAAAGACGCCGATGAGTTCGATTTTTTAAATCGCCCTTCACCAAGGAATAAAATATTATAAGAGAATTTCAAGTTAATTTTAGAATTATTGCATATATTTTACAATTAAGTCAATTAAAATTTTATTTAATATAGCTTCGTATTCAAATGACTGAATTGTTTTAACTATTATTTCTCTACGATAAGATTTTTCGGATAAGAGTGAAATTTTGTTAGATTCGTTCAAATAGATATAAAGCCATTGATTAGAAAAAAACTTCCTTCATATATCAAAAATTTTTAATGTATCCTAAAAGTCAAAATTTATAATTCTACTTCGATAAGTAATTACCGATTGTGCATGAGATAAATTTAAAACAATATTTATATTATTTTGTCGAAGGATAGATATTCAGAAGTCAGTTATTGTATGTAATCTTTAATGAGCCTGCGCGTGTAAACAATTGTTAGCCATAAGAATAATAATGCACAAAAATGTGTTTGTAACTTTAATTTACCCGTATTCTGTAAATAACAAATAATGTGTGAAAAAGCACTCAATAAATTTTGGATATTAAATTCTTTTCAAGTGTTCAAAATCAATAATTATAAATTGAAACCTAATTTGCAAATTTTGGTAAGGCTGTTAAACTTTTATATATTTGAAAATAAAACATGTCTTTAGTAAACTTAATATCATTTTTCAGAGTATTTTTTCGTTTTAATTTAGTTTCAATGAACAACGGAGTATTCAGCCACAAATGTATCATGAACCATTTATCTTCCTTTGAAGTACTTTACTCATAACGAGATACCTCTAAATGAATGAAAAACCATTTATTTTAAAATTAGAATAAAATTTTTATGATTATACAAAATCATAAGGTATAAAAGACCACTTGACTTCAGGAGTATACAACAATTTATGTTCGCATTTCTAACTCAACCTTTCAATGAGAGAAATAATTTTTTAAGAGTCATTTAAATGAGGTATTTATGAAACAGATATCGGGGATAAATATTTCATCAAGAAATCATTGTAACGTTTCAAAAAATGTTGCATGAATGTAAGTACGTTTAAGTATCTGAGTAGATGATTTATGAGTTAAAATAGGAAACTTCTATTTATTTAAGACAGCGTAGCTTGTAACAATTTGATACGAAAAGCGAGAGAAAATGCCTTTAAAGTTAAAATATCTCTTTTTTTATCTATCAAAATAAAAGATGAAAATATTGACACCTGTAAATCATATCACTGTGGATAATAAAAGAAAAAATGCCAAATTAATTAAAAGCTAAAAAAAGAATTAAAAAAGTTACCCTTTCTATATAATTCATGACGCTCATGAATATAACGACTAATGCGAAATTTGTAAACAATAAAAGAAATAGTCAATTATTGCTTATGCGCATCTCGTTTGTATGTTTTAAATGTCGTAATTTTCTTGATTCGAATATTTTTCCAATGAAGTTAGTTTTTTGATCATATTTTCCCAATATTATTCAATTATTTTTGATTTTTACTCTCAAAATTTCCCTATTTATATTTTTTGTTCTATTTTCTGTCAGGACACGTAAAAATACAAATATAAAAAGTGATTTTTTTACGAAAGATTAAAATAGGTTGAAATCGCCATTTAGGTCATTTAATTAAATCACGTGTCTTGAATTTGGATGTATTTATTAATACAATAGTTCTCTGAGATAATATTCACATAAAAGCATAAAAAGATGGTAAAAACTTCTTGAAGTACTTTTTAAGAAAGAAGGTTGTGATTATTCCTCTTGACATGAAATGGGAGAAATCATCAACGTCTTGGAATTTATTCATTCTTATAAGAAAGTACTTGAAAATAAAGATAGAAATACATGCCATCTACTCTGTGTTATATTTGAAATGATGCCTGCTTAATTGTATAAGATAAATATCGAAGCCCTTCTTTCTAGATTAAGAGCCCACTACTAGAACAAATTACATTCAAATATGATAGTTTTGTTTTATCCAAACTATTTTGAAATAAATTTAAAAAATTTCACCATAATGATTTTTCTTGAGACACTAATAAGAACCGTTTTAGACGTAATGTTTAGTAGTTATGAAAAAATCGATGTCTATGACAATTTAAATCTTTGGTCTTCATAGTATAAAAAATAAGTTTCTCTTTGGTTAAAATTGAAAATGTCAAATGCGAGAATGTCCAAAAATAAAGTCGGTAACAAAACGTTGAGGATTCAATTTTAGGAATTTTAAATGAGCTTTTGAATGATAAATCTCACCATCTATCTTGTGTTTGTGGAAACGACGTTCCTTAAAGTTTTAAATCAACAATGATAAGTTAGATTAATCACCTAATCAGACATATAAGGAAGTTTGGAAGCTATAATTATTCATAATATTATCCTTTTAAAGATTTTTTCTCTTTAAACATGCCATGGCACTTAAATACTACCGTTAACACATGGTCCCGCATTTAAATCAGCTTTGAGAGCTCACTATTATAATTAGTGGCCATTCATATTATGGGTGCTGAAACGCTGTCGATAAGAAATTTAGGTTAAACCTTGCTTATGTGCACATATTGAACCAAGAAGTCTCTTGAAGTCATCGCCATTTTAGAAAACTTGCATTGGTTAGGTATACTACTTTGAATCGAATGATATGATAGTTTTTATCTGTACTCTTTTCTCGGAAAACCAAAAACAATAACACGGAATCACTGTTGAATCCATGATGTATCCACAATCATTTTTTCATTTTACGAACGAAAGTATCGAGAAGTATTTTCTTCCTTTTTAAAATTTAAAATTTTATTTTCAAAGTTTTAAAGCTAAAAACCATCAAACTGTAAAAATATATTTTCCAATAACTTTGTAAATTTAGTCCTCAGTTTTAATTCCCAATTTCAAAACAATTGAAGCTTGCATAAATATACTTATCTTGAAGCATAGGCATGAGCCGTTATTAAGTCACCTTTTTCCTCCGAAAAGTGTATTAGTCTTATACTTAAAATATTTTTAGTTTATTTACACTTGAAACCCTCTGGTATTAGATCAGTTCATATTTTTGTTATTTATCTATTTCGTATATTTGAATAAATTTTTAACTTCGTCATAAATTACTTGTACAAAAATCTCATTTTAAAAGAATTTATGTTCAGTTATAAGGTTAAAACTTTTTTGACATATATGATAAAATTATAAGACACGTCAACTTTAGAAATACAATTTGTTGCAAATAATTTTCGTGGTAACGAAAAACAATGAATAATAATATAAATATAATCTGAAATTTTTCATTTAAAACCAGCAGATGTCGTAATTTAAACAGATATCAATTAATTAAATTTTTATTCAAATAATTTTCCCTCTGGTAATATTTAAATTAAGTAAATTGAGAATAAAATATTAATGATTTATTAAAAACTGAATTGCATCCAAGTATCATCGTGGCTTTGAGCTGCTGACGGCCCGTTAAACGTGAGCCTTCAGGTTCAAATCTGATGGCACGCTGGATGAATTTTTTCATAAAATTATAAATATTTTTTACATGAAATAATACACCTTATCTAAATTATACAATATCTCATTTTTGAATAACTCATTAAATTATAATTTTGCATGAAGTAGTGAATTATAGGAAGTTATTAATTTTCGTTGTGAATACCAAAAATACAAAATATGAATTCTTAATAATTGATCGAATTTTGAAAAATGTTAAATTCAAAAGTTAATTTCTTGGATTAAGACTGCTGAAATGTTGCATTAAATATGTATGAACAAATAAAATGAATATAATCGAAAATTTGATGAAATTATTACATCAATACAGCCAAGTCCTAATCATAAAATATATTTTTCAAGAGTTTGAAATTACCCTAGTTTTTATTTTTTCAAAATAAAATTAATTTATTGACTTTACAAAATAACTTTTAGTGTCAAAATTGTTACAGAAAGTGACAAAAGATCAATATGACGCTCATGTTTCGCCAGACACCTTTCAAAACTGAGCCGCATGCCTTACTCTGGTGGTTAATAATCAACTATAAACATGTGATACATAAATAAATTATTTATTTATTAACAATCTAACACTAAATAATGTGATACACCGCTTGAATATACTTCGCTGAGAGTTTCATGCGTTTTCCATGCTTTTGAAATATGCTAGCAGAATATTTTTTATATTTACGTTTCACTGAAGCATAAATAAAAAGATCAAACGTGAAAACATTATGAAGCTTTGATTTTTTGTGTGAGGGACAGAATTTTATCATAATACCATTCATTGATGAAGATGATGTTTTAATTGAATGTATTTTGATCATTGCAGAACTTAAAATAGTTATTTTTTGTTTTTAATTATAGATGTTAACACGAGGAAGGCTATTGTAGGGTTATATTCTTTTTATATCATTTCTTACTTCTTCGTGTAAATGTTAAATTATTTTTTTCAACATAAGATTTCAAAGCGCACGCGTAAATTGATAAAAATGAAATGTATTAAATTTGATCTCAAAACTTTAAGATTTTTTATACTTTGATAAAACTGTGATTTCTTGTTTTTTAGTTATGATTGAAGTCTATTTTGTGAAATGATAATTTTAAAGGTAAATTATATGAACACTAATATTTCTCTTAATATGAATTTAATGTAAAGAATGTCATAAAGACTTCTGGTGAGAAGATTTATGTTAAGTAAAAATTCATATTTTAACATTAAATGGTGCAAATCATAAAATGAATATGTATGAGACTCAAATTACTTATGATAATATGACTAAAACCTTAATCTTTTTGTTTATTTGTTGATTAATAAATAGAAGGGTGTGAAAGAATCCCTATTTTGGTACAAGAGACCTTTTTACTCTTTGAAGAATTAAAAATTCTCATTTTAGGACACTAATTTACTTCAAAAGATATATGAATCATAAAATTATCGGTGTTCATTTAGTATTAAAAATATTCACTCTCCCTAACTTAAGATACTTAAATGTTATCAATTCTTTGATACTTTTGGAACTTTTAAAAAAGGCTGTCTAATTCCTAGGTTAGATCCCCTTTAACCTTCAAAAATTAAAAATTTTCCTTGTCGTGAATTAGTTCCACAAGATTTATTTTATTCAATTTACTTCCCATCATTTGTGAAAACCTGATATTTATATATTTCATTGACTTAAATGTACTAGGATGGATATTTCTGAATTAAATTGGATAATTATACTGAATGTAAAGAGCCAAGAGTCGATAGGAGACTCAGAATAGCTGTACCAGTTTAAATGTTCGCCTATGAGTATCTTTATGAAAAAGTATCATAATAAAAATAACCTATATATTATTCATAAATTATCCTCAAAGCGCTCAGTCAGAAAAAAATGAATGGAATTTCTTTCAACCTTTACTGGTCATTTTGTTGATACTCGATTCGTATCACACTCTAAACGTCTTAAAAATAAATATCCATCTAAGCTGCGTTTTATGACTCGTATGTCAAACAAAGTTTAAAAGATATAACGAGGACCATCATAATCTTTATATTTATTCTGAGTATTTATGACTTAAATGGTAAAATGGAAGGAAATTTTGTGGCATGAATTATTTTGGTTGAATCATCAATAAGCGTCATGTAAAATAGAATACACGGATATAACATCAAATTTATTCGTAAAGCTACAAATTTTTTGTCATAGAAAGATTATCAAAAGTTGAGAATGAATGGAATTTCGGAAAATTATGTTGTTCGGTATCATATAAAGTTGGTTTTATTTTGTGAATTTATATTATCTTGATAATTTTTCGAAACAAATTACTTTTAATAACGAATCCTTTTTGTGATTAGTAGATTAATTAATATTCTCATGGTTAAATCAGTTCAAATCTATCTTAAAACTATAAACCTTGGAAGGGCTGACAACTAATATATAACAAAATAAATAGGATATCGTCTTAAAAGTTAGGTATCTCAAAAAACGAGAGAAATGAACTACATTTTAAAGGAATTTCATTCAGTTTCAAAAATACTCCCATTTTACAGTGATTTCTGAATCTCATTTTTAAGAGCGTCATATAAGACATGTCACAACGAACTCGTGTGCAACCAAAAAATTATTTCACTATGAGAACGTACGTTAAGAAATAGATCTACAAAATTTAAACAAGTGTATAATTTGACCAATACAGACGATATAAGTTTATTTTCTCTCTTGTAGTCTTAGAATGGTTGAAGCACATTTTTAAGAGTGTCTTCGTTTACACGTTAAATTTTGATGATAAAACTCATTTTCAGAAATCCACCGTTGTATATAAAATTAACATCATAAATATTTCAGATTTTCTTAACTTTCAATTTTAGATATGAATGTCATATCACTGTTAATAAGTGTTATGCAATTCACCCAAATTTTTATTTTCCTCTACAATTATAATTCTTGTTTACTTATTTAAATTTTGAAGTACTGTAAATTGTTAAAATACATCAAATTCAAAGATTCATGAATTTGAACTGAACAAATATTTATAATTGAATCTTATTTCCATCCAATAAAATTACAGTGATAATACGGTCATAAAATTCTTCGAACCAATGTTTAATTAATCATAAATACTTGTTGAAGATTTTGTTACATTTTGAAAATTTATCAAAATAAGCTCAGGGTTGTTTGAAAAATGAATAAAAATACATCATAATATAAACAAAATACTCCAAATGAATTAAAAATATTTCTTTTCTGGAAATTTTATATCTGATTGTATGATACTATTTGTATAATTGTTGAAAAAATGATGATAAATTATGTTGCCAACATCGTTATAAGAAAATTTTGAATGACAGAGTTTATCAGATCAAATCTCAACATGAACGTAAAATTTGACCTCACATATCTCATTGGAATTGTAAGCTAAATCTGATTAAAAATACACTAAAATGTCACAAAATTGAAAAATAAACAAAAAATTTTAAATTAAACAAGTTTTCGAAATAAATCAGATCATTCAAAATCCATCGGGTCAAAATTTCGATTTAAGAACTAAACAACATCAAAAATTACGAGTAGTTTAATCAAAACAAGATGTGAAAATTTTATTTAATTCAAAAAGCCTTTGACTTTTATTTTTCATAAGCAAGAATAAATTAAAAAAGGTTAGGTTATTCAACGCTATGTGTGTAAATATTTAACATTTTTGATTCAAAATATTTTTAGGCTGCATAATTTAGTTTAAATTAATACAACCCCAGTAACTTCAGTCATTGTGGTTATACAAAAAGAGACTGATTTTAAAGAATTGTAGAATCCTAAAATTTTTTAATCACATTGTAGAACCTGTTCATGCATATCTCAAACGTGTCAGACGGCATATCTATTAAAATATCGACTTTAAATAAAAAAATGCATCATTTTTCTCGATTATAATGAAAAGATTCTTTAAAGTTTAACTTTTAAGATATATCTATTAACAAATATATCTTTATGAGAAATTTATACTGAGATGTTTGGAGATATAACCACACCTAAAAATATTTAAAGATCTGAAGAGAGACAGAAAAGGAACAATTATTTTTATGTTATAAACACGATAAATTATGAGAAGTAAAATATTTTACTGAGATATTTTGATCATTTAGAGATAATTTATCATCATAATTCAGGACTTAATCATTCTGAGTATTTATCTTTGATAAATGAAATGCCACGAAATAAATTTCTTTATGGACAATATTTATTCATTGAATCTTTTGAAACCTAAAAATAAATAAGTTCATCACGAGTAAGAAAATTCTTTTACTTACGATTAAAAGATCGATAAGCTATGACATCTAAAATTTTTAATATCATTACAAACAATTAAACATATTCGATACGTGAGTCCGTCGAGTATCATCGAGTTAAAATTAAATGATAAAATTACTTTCTATATCAAATCTGCCAATATTTTGAGATTTATTCATCAATATCGCTTTCTATATTAAGTTAATTTAATAACGGAAATTTTTAAATCTTATTCTCAGATGGAAAACTGTTGACCGACATAATATATAATCTTAATGGTCTCAATATAAAAGTGTTGAAAGTTTGTTATAATAAAATTAAAACACACATTTCAATGTGTTTAATAAAAATTTGTGTCAAAGAAAAAAGATTCGCACTGTTTTTAAACTTATTAACGGAATGTTGAAAATATGTTTTTTCATACATTACTTGTCAATGAACCATTATATTTCCGAACTATATTGTTATCTTTTGGTTGAAAGAATGTAAACTTGATAACCTCGATAGAATGCAAATTTATTTACATGAACGTTTTGACCCATCTTGAGAGAAAAAACTCAAAAACGAATTCATTTCCTTGAAAGTTACACTTTGAACATTAAATAAATTTTCTAAAATACCGAATTCAGCAGAGGTAATGTGTGCCTTATGGACTTAGTAGATGGTGAGGCTTTTAGTGAGTGAAGGTTCATCCATATCTGACACCAGACGATTTAACAAGAATTTTCCGTAAAGGGTTTCGAAGTGCCAAAGTCTTGTAAGTACAGTCTCACCAAAGGAGGACATACACCTAAACTTCGTTCAGAAAACTCTGTAAGATTTTCCTCTTCCTTACTAAAAATCATGAAAATTTTACGCCAATCTTATTCGTCGAATATAAATTTAACACTTGATTTCACAAACGATGCTAATATAATGTTAAAATCTCGAGTTATTTTTAGTTTCACATTAAATCGAGTTCTCAGAATAAGAGTCTTGTGATATTAAATACTTATTACCGTTAAAAATTGAACGTTAAATTCAAACTCAACTGAAAATTTCTCGATTTTCGCTTTGAGTAATTTGATAAATTTAGAATTTTGATCGAAAATTATTCACTAAAAGAAGGATATTTTTGTTTGATTTAAACCATGCAGATATTCCATGGCAAATAACACATTATAAATTCTTGTGAATGAAAAAATTATTTTAAATATTTACGAATATATACTTCTTTACTTTAGAGTCAATTCAACAAAAGATATATAGGAAAGGTGCTAAAGCAAAAACTATAAACAAAAAATGAGCAAAAATCAAAATTTTAACTCAACATTTTAATATGTTGGTATTAAATTTGGCTAATATTTCAATTTTTTGTCAATGTGGTATTTTAAAATAATTAAATCCTTGATATTTAACAAATCATTTTCCAGAAATAATCTTCCTTATCAAAAGTAACTTTTTTAACATGTAAAAACAGATATATAAATTTTTTACATTTAATATAACCTGATAAATATTATTTCCACATCCAATTCGTCGGGATAGGATGTTAAACCTCGTTAATTTTAGATTTCTGGTTTTATAAATAAATACTTGGAAGAGTATAAATATTGTCGAAACAAAACATTGATAAGAAAATAGAATTTTTAATCAAAGGATTCTGCGAATTTCTAGTTTTGAAAAGATATTTTTATGAATACATAGTTATGCAGTAATAGCATGAGAAAATAACTTTGAGATGTAGAATGCTATTTAAATCACCATTTTAATAATTATTTTTATTTTAGTCCTACTTATATTCCAGAATATTGTTCTTAATCTCTTTGTCTTGAGATTATCATATTTTTATATCAATCATAAGGGATTTTTATGAAATTATTATTAAGTTTCAATTTAATGTAAGAATATTTTTCCAATTTCTGTGAGAAGAATTTTTACTCGGATATTTATAAGCACGATATTTCAATTATAAAAATGTAGGAAATAAATTTAGATTGATTTAAAAAATAAATTAGATGTATGGCTTAATTTAACATTGATCAATGTGTAAAATATTTGAAGGCACAATTAAAACTCATATCTCGCATGTATGAAGTAAAATTTATCTGATGAAAATGAGCACGATTTTGACAGTGTTGTCTATGTGTCTCTAAATATATTAGTACGTTTCAAAAAACGTTGAAAAATATATGCTAAAAAATCAAAGATATACTTAAACAGTTTCACTTTTCTGCAGAAATATTTTCATTAAATATAAGAATGATAAAACATCCATTAAAAACTAAAAATTTTGACTGAAAGTTGAAATAAAATTTTAATGTGATAAGAATTTTTCGACGAGTCTACATATTTCCACATTAAAAATAACAATATCAAAATAAAATTTTTAAAATTGAAGAGGGTCATATACTTTGGCCACAAATACAATATTTCTTATGTTTCAGTTTTTGACTTTTTACTTGCTTGTGTGGGAGGTTTTAACGACAATTAAAAAAACAACAAATTCATTGTATGCGTTTGCGTGAATATTTTTACTAGAGCTCGCTTAAGTTGGTTCATACTTTGTTGGTATTCTGAATTTTAACACTATTCTTAAAATTTTACAACGAAAGCACTCTCCATTACAAAATTAAAATCTATTATTTCTGAGAAACGTAAGTTATTCAAATTTAAGAATGATATTTCAATTTGTCTTTTTGAAATGTCTTCTAAATTAAGGTATTTTAATTCAAAATACATATCTGTTTCATAAATAAAATCATATGAGGTCTGCTTAAGAATAAACTCCCATAAGCTCATCTGATCTAATAAAAATGATTAAATGAGCAAGAATCTAAAACCTGTCAGAAAATTTTCGATTTCCAAGATTAATAAAATTTACATTCTAATAATCTATTTTTTAATATTTTGACAAAATACTTCCAATATAAAAATGAAAAAGATAAGCATGTTTACTTTTTTTTATTTTACATTAAAATTTTCTTGAAAATAACCTTTTAAAAATAAATTTATGAGAGCTTTCATTTCAAGCTGCTCATTTAAGAATTTAAAATATTTAAGAGTAGTCCTAAAATATTAAGATTACAGAAAAAATTCCAACGTGGAATTTAAATATCTTCACTTTTATTCAATTTTAGACTGCGTAAAGCGTGTATAATATACCAGAATTATCTAAATGGCCTTATGCTTTGACAGAAAACCATGAAGGAAATTTACGCTAAAATATGACAGGCTAGGCTTTTTGATATTTTTATATTGAAATCGACACAACATTAAACCTGAAAAGACCATTGGAAAACATGTTTAAAATAGCCCTTAAATAATAAAATTGCCATTTTTCTTTGAAAATTAAATAATTCGCTATTCCCTCTTCTAAATGTAACTACATTCAGTTGTCCTAGGTTGATTGAATGAACTAGACACTTTAGGTTGTGGAAGTATCTTCAAACATAAACGGAATTTTTAACTGTCGCAATTTCATATGGGCTAGCCTTGTCGTGAAAGAATGTTCAGAATGACTTTATGAACGTAGTATCAACTTTATATTAAAGAAAGAGGGACAAAAAGAGAAATCAAATCTTTGAAAAACTATTTCTATAATTTGCTTCACTACTTTTTTCACTTAATTTTAAATTTTTGAGTTAAAAGTGATTTCTGTTGAGCATGAATCTGTCAAAACTATCCAAGCATCTTTCGAAGAATTTTTCCTTGATTTTACATCATTTAATGAATTTCTGCTTACAATGTTTAATGCTCAGCGCTTAACCGCTTTTGTCCCTCTCGTCCACATGTCGGAATCAAGTATGTGGCAGGATGGGTCTCTCACTCACTGTGAATTAATTAATCATCCGCAAAAAGCATCGACATCTATATTTATGCTCGAATAAATAAATCTTTCTATATCTCTAATAACTTAAACATTTTTAATGTATTTTAGCAAATTTGGAAGAGACCGATCAACAAGTTCCGTTTAAACTATACGATTAAATACCTGTTAAATTTAAGTTTTTATTCTAATTTTTTAATAACATCATTTTAAAACTATCAACAAGATCTTTAAAAGCTCAACGACATAGTTGAAAGATTTCAAACAGAGTTACATGAAGATGATCTTAAACCTAACATTTATTGATAAAACTGGTACTTTTCGTCAATTAAATCAGTTCGTTTCGAATCTATTGATGAAAAAAGTCTATATAATATCATTCTTGCATAGTATATGGTCATAATCCATGATAATTACATTTAAATTTTAAAGTCGAGAACGATGATAGTTAATGTTTCACACTTCAAAATATATGAATATAGATAAATCGTTCAGTTTTAGCAATATTTTTGATTTTTACTATATCCTAAACTATTGTCTGTTGTTTATAGCCGTATTGCACCCAAAGATATTTTGTTGAACGGATTTATTCATCTAAAATGGTATTAAAAGGTGCTTCTGCTATTTTGATTTTTTTATGTTTTTAATTTATACTCTAATCATAGATAATTAACCGGAAAGTATTTTTAATTATGATCTCTCTTATATAATACATCTCATATTTTTCTTTTCGAATGGCCATGGTATTTATTCTTTATATGATATAAATCCCTTTTCCCTTCGTTCAACATGATAAATTCAACCCACACCGGCACTTTCAAGGAAATTTAATGCGTATCTTTATAAATATACATACATATACTAGAGAGGAAAGGTTTGCCAACTTCGTTTTAATGCCTTTTGTTGCTCTAAGTAAGATAAATTTCATCGTCCAGACGATTCAAGTGCAGGAAGTTAAAAACTCTAACAAGCTAGCTCTCTCAAAATGGTCTCTGTATTTGAGTAAAATCTTGCCTTAAGTGTATTTCTTAATTTCTCTGACAATAATGTCTCTCATTCTCACTCAGGTGGTACTGATAACGTTCAGTGTGCCGTCTTAATATATTACACTCTTTTTCATTCTTAAGTTAATCAACTTTTAGGAAGTTTATGTTTAAATTTTAAAAATTGGAGTAATAGGCAGGTGTGGTTTCTTTATCTAAATTAAACATTCTCTTTCAAAAAATTCTTGAAAAATCATTTAATGTTCAAAAATCCAACAGAAAATTTAAAACTTTCTTCAAGAATGGGAATCAAGGTCGATGTTTATTATTGAAAGAATAATGGTCATTGGTTTTATGTCAAATAAGTTTTGTTAATATTGTTAATGGTGAATTATGATGCAAAGATCGCCTGAAGTTTTTATTCGTCTCAATTATTAAAGGATAATATTTTTGGACAAGGATTAGTTTTTAAATCATTAAAACGAATATAAAATAGATCGTTAACCTATTTAAACCAAATTAAAAGAAGATCTTCTTATCAATTTTAATTTGTCCTTCCAAATATATCTACTTGAGGTTAACTTCATTTTTAAGTTTTGTAAAGGTGAGTAATACAATATATATGTTCGAAATTTGACAAAGACAAAACACTTCAAAAAAGTTGACTTTGCATCAAACGACGAATATTTTACTTTTGAGTTTTGGATTATATTTTTCTCAATTTTCTCTTTTCTAAAATATGTTCATAAGTGACCATTTTAAAATATTAAATCACTTGAATAATATGTGTTCTCGTGTAACACGAAAATCTTTTGGATCACTCAACATAGACAGCCATCAGAAAAATATGATTGTATACATGAGAAGAAACGAGCTAAAGCACACTTGATCTGTTTTCACTGTTTGTTAAAGATCAGCTTGTGAAAATTTGAATCAAAATATTCTTTTATATTTTGATTGTCTCTCTTTGATTCAATGAAAGAAACACAATTAATTGTCTATAACGTTAAAATATTGTGCATATAGTTATAAATATTGATATTTACCCGAAGCATTTCAAATTTGTCTTTTAATAAATACGAATTTGAAGTAGAAATAGAACTGGTTATTTTGAAAATATTTAAATTAAAAGCTCAAAATTCCCTGTTATAATAGTTTAAAAATTATGACATATTTAAGCTATAACCATATTATTCGGCTATTATGTTGGAATATTTAAATAAAGAGAGTTTAAATGAAATTAGGGCATACATGATATTGAGTTTTGTCAATGTCACAAAAATATTAATTATCATTATTAATCCAAGTATATAGAAAAAGGGGACGTCTGTGGTACTTATGGTATGATTACGTTCAGACCATTAGTCTGAACGTATGTCTATCATTGAGTAACTTACCAACATCAAATTCTGATAAATTATTGGAGAATGTTCAAAATGGATATCGTGGTGTATATTAAATCTTTTAACTTTTATTCTCATCGTATATTACAATATCTTAACCTTTAAATAAATAAATAGCCAAGACGAATTTAGAATTTTAAGTGTCATGGTTTGTGTTGCTTTTTATCGTCTCATAATTTCAACTTAAATTATTATGTTTTTAAAATTTTGATCACATTAATGCATAGTGTAAATCTATACTTTGAGCTCTCTCTAACCCTGTTATAATTGATTGTGCATTTCTCATAGTGGTAAAATTATGCTAATTTCGAGCTGTCTTCGTCCATTGTTATGGGAAATATTTAATAGGCCACATTTATAGACACTCATATTTTAAATATATTTCTTTAGCATATTAGTACACTATAAAACTTTTCGAGGGCAAAAATAAAGTCATTTATCGCTGAAAAACACATCTGGAGTGTTCATCTAATGGACAAAAAGATCCCTCTCAAGTTTTTGAAAGAAGGGCGATTCAGGAGTTTCTAAAACTCAAAACATTTAACCGGGTTTTAAAGTCAATGATAAACACCAATAATTAAAATAAAGTAACATTTTAAATTAATAAAATTAATAAAATAACTAAAGCCAGGAAAAAGGTTTAATCTCTAATTAGATCGCTTTTTGCAAGACTGTCATTGAAAAAGGACTCGCAGTGTCATATATAATTCGATAAATTCCATTGTGATATTGCAGAACATGAATCCTTCATCAGATTTAACAGATAGTTTATCACGTCCATTCTGCTTTCTCGTATTACACAATTCTTGAGCTTAGAGAAGACTTTTTCGAAATGATTCAGGAATGGACTTTATTTTGTAAGTAATTCCATGTCGTAAATATATGAATTCAAGAAATATTCATCAAAGTGTTCGAATAAGACGTAGTCAAAAATAAAAGAATATCTCGTTTCATTTCCAAAATTTTCTGACATTATCCATAAAAAAATCATAAAATATCGATGAATCGACTCCTGAGCGAAAAATTTATTTGTATGAAACAAAGTTCACGCAATTTATGGCAAGAATCATATTTAAGTTTAATCTCCTTGAATTCGTAGTAACTGGATTGGGTTCAGTTCTAAATAGAGACCATGAGTGTGCTATTACGATGCGAAGAATAAACGGGATTTGTCGATATATTATGTGAGAATACCTCAGACGGGCGGCAAATGAATGGTACCATTTAACTTATTGTAATATTTCTTAAATTACTCTTGCATTGATTCTTCCTTCTGGAATAGGTCGGAGGATCTTCCAGGTGTAATTCAATTTTTTCAGCCATTTCCACACTTTTGCAGGACAAACAATACTTCCTGAAAAGTGGGACAATATCAGCGAAAGTATATGGGCTGTTATCTTTTATCAAGACATAAATAGTATCGATTATGGCATGATTGAGTTATCTTATTTGACAACCAAATTTGTTCCTTTTTCTAAATATTTCGACTCTAAGAAACACTGTATGATGTATCCAACAGTTGATTTCGGAATATTTAAAAGATTCGATACATTCATTGTTTGATTTCTGTGCCTTGTACTCTACAATGTTAGTCATGTTATACGAAATTGAATTTCTTTAACTAATTAAAGGGTAGAAACTTGTAGGTCTTATAGACTATTGATTAATAAATACTAATTAAGTTTTTAATAGTGGCTGTTTTCTCACCACGGCTACTTTTGTCGCATTCGTAGCTGCTAGCAGTGTTTCTTTATCATGAGAACATTTTGATGTCTATCCATGTCCCTTAGTGATGTTTCTTACGTTAAACGCATAAATGAAAAAGTGTATTATAATGCACAGTATATGGTAATAAAGAGTGTAATTGTTAACGATAAATCATTCAAAATTATTTTCATTGTCAAACTTATTCAATTGTGATGATTTATTTTTCAATTTTGTTGAAAAAAGTTTCATGTATGGGAATAAATAACATTTTAAGCTTTGATGCATTTTTAAAATAATGCAACATTATAAAGCATTTTAAGTAGTATAGCTCAATAATGACGGTTAAGATGAGAAATATTGACGGAAAACCAGTTCATTTCACGAATCATTTCTGAATTTAAGTCAAAACAACATTCAAATAATCAACTTCATTAACTCTTCACAGGGACTATTTTCACATTTATGTATCAATTTTTGTATTTTTATAAACAGATTATATATGATAAAAATCTGTGAGATCTATGTTATAACCTCCGAAAAAACCGAAATTGCATATTTTGATGTGATTGAAGCACACCAAACAAAATTTGAGAATCTCGGATATCATTAGAGCAAAAAGAGAACATATTGAGGCAAAGTATATTACAAATGCTCTAAATAAGGCAGCGATAACTCTCTAGCGAAGCTAACCACACACAATGATACATACACAATAAATTGATCACATATATGTCGGAGAATACAAAAGGAATCAAACCATCTTGATGCAAACGAAATAACCAAAGATCCATTTATTGAGGAGTATATTAACTTAAAATCGGCCAGCTTACTATATTATCCATGTCGAACATTCAAAGGGGTTGCTTTCAGAGTTAAAAACAGCATTTCGAAGTGTTCCATATTATAACCATTCGAAAAATGAATTTTACTAAATTTAGAGAAAATAAAGCCACAATGTTAAATAATTCTGTGATATCAGCTACAAGTCTACGGTTATGAAATTTATCCTACTGGCAGCCTTTTATTAGACAATAGTTATATGGTGAAATTCATGGTGACTATCATGAATTTATGATATGGTCTGCAAGCGAATGTCTATCAATTGCATTTCAAATGTCCGATTTAATTTGATTGTACATTTCGTTCTGTTCCATCGCCGTTTGTTCAATGTCTCATCATAATGGCCTTTGACGTAGGTTCAAAATTATATAATCGTGTGCATATTGCCTGAAGACTGATAAAAATGAAAAACTTTATTTCAACGTTTTTCATGAAATAGTGATATTATTAGAGTATTCTTAGATGCCAACAATTATTACCAAGGATTTCAAATGAGGGCTTATGTCTGAAATCATCACGAATTTTTGGAAAGTCACCTGCACCGTTGCTACTTTCGACTAAATCATGCCCAATATCGTAAAAGGCGCAAATTTCAAATAAATGAAGTAAATTGTATGATAATTTTATAAAATAACGAGCTTCTGACAGTGGTATAGATTTCAGATATACCGCAGGCTATATTAATCATAAGATCAAAACTGACTTTTGATGAATCCTTAAATAATTTTTGGTCATACTTCGAAAGAACTTGAACGTCTCGTTATAATATTAATTTGCCGATTCTCTCAATCAAAGACATTTAAATTTTCAAGGAAAAACAAATAACGCGTTGTAAAGATATAATAGACGCGTAATTGACTTATTCATGAATGCTCACCAAAATATCTTTGCATTCATTTCAATTATTAGATATTACTTTGAATTTTTTCTGACCTATGTAGAGATCAGTTAAAATTCTACCTGAATTCGATATAGGGAAGTTACTGATGCTGCGAATTTCAATAAGATGAAATTTGACAGGTCAAAGCTGAGATAAACAAATTACTATTATCTTTTTTAGGGTTTTTATCTAAACATATTGTAATCTCCTAAAATCAAAAAATGGTTTGTTTTTGTTTCTAAGAATAATACAAATTTTGCGATTGACACTAACTTTTTATTTGTTGAAAAAATCAAAATTTTTACTATTTCTTCAAAGAAAAGGGGCATTAAAGATTTTATGATTATATAGTTTATTCAACCGATTTTATTAACGATTTTATCTTCCCTAAACTGAAAGAATAATTATAATATCGACTTTTAAATTTAATATTTCAATACAAATGTAAAAATATTTTCTTATTTATGGACTAAGGAGTAAATTAAATCATTTTATACAAAAAAGAATATTTTATCCTTACCAAAATTATACATCTGAATATCTCTTTATAATGAATAAATATTCAACCAGTTAATAAAATTAAATCGTTCTTTCACAAGGTTTTAAAGAGAATTTTATTGTGATTTTACCAAATTCTAAATTTCATTTATTAAAACATATAAGAAGGTTAATTCAATCTTAATGAGATAAAAATTTATTTTGTGAAGTTTAGTAAAAATGCAAACGATAAATTATTAAGAGATTGACCTCATTCAAAAATTTTTAGGAGAATATATTGATGATTTTAATAAAGATAGAAGCCTTCAGGCAACTATAATTTAAAGGAAAAACTCTGTGAACAAGAACAATAAATTTCTAATAGTCAACCAATTATGAAGCTTTATTAATATCATTTTCAGTGGATTTTAAATGAAGTAATTATATGAGGCGATGAAAAAATTCTTTGATAATTTGGATGCTTTAAATGTATTCAAACTATCTCTATATGTGGTTAATCAATCAATTTTGCTTTAACCCTTTAAAGGATATCATTTAACCAAGCTAAAAATATGACAGAATAATATAAAATGTAAATTCCATTAAAAGTCTGAAAGGTATTTTAATATTATATGCCAAAATTAACACAAACTGACTTTAACTTTACAGGAAATCAAAGATAAGATACAATGCTTCAATAAATAATCAACATTATTTATTCTTTTAACCTCAATCTTTTTGACAAATCATAAAATAGCAGAAATAAACAAGTTAACAATATCGATTATGAATTACAGAAATTCTTTTTATTAAAAAGGTAAAGATGCGTTTAATATATGATGGACAATATCGATATGAAAACAATCTTTTGCTTTTTCTTTCACGCTATTTTCATGACCAATATAATTTATCCATTTTTAATTCGTAAGAAACCTATCAAGAAAAGCAGTTTCACCATTTATAATAACCTTCCATTATTTTTTTCCGAATTAAGAAACTCTACTACAGAGAAATCATATTGTGTTATTACTGTTTCAAAGAACAAAATGTGTATCTATTTGGCTTTAAAATGAAACTTCTAGTTGTCTTCCAAAAGATTCCTAAAACACCAGAATATTTAAGGTAAACTCACATTTTGGCTTATTATAGATAAAACAGAGATCATTTTGATGATCGAAGTGATTTATAAGAGAATTTTAATACAATTTAAAGCCTTTGTTAATTCAAATAGTGTATATTATATTATATGAGACTTTACAGTGAATATCAAACATTAATATGCTAAGAAATCAGAATATTCTTTTTTTTTAAATTTCCCATACATTCATCTTCGATATTTAGAAATAAACAATCATTTTTATAAATAAGAAAATTAATAAAGATCGATAGATTTTCGAAAACTAACTTATTTGTAAAAATTTCACGCAAATTTTCCTAATAGACAGATTATATGACTCATTCATATTTTGAAGGTAAGTAGTTTCAGAACAACTCATTAAATGTTCTTGCACTCTCCAAATACTTTTAAATATAAATTTTTTCGATATTCTGAATATATTTATTTTAAAAAGCAAAAAATGAAGAAGGCCATGATCACTGGAATCCCAGAAAAGAACAATTTTAGAAAATTAAACGATATACTATATTTCACAATAAAAAGGTTAGGACAGAATTTTATTTGATTATATAATATTTATATTTTGGTTTATGTTCAAAATTATCAATATTTTGCTTTAAAGTTCCATATTATAAAACTAACTTTGTTCTGTTGGCAAATAAAATTTGAAATTTTTAAAACCCTCTATGATATTCAATACGTTTATGTTAATATATATTTAATTTCGTTCCTTTTAGCGAATAATTGGTGAATATTTACATCAATTACAAATCAGTCGAAATGTGTTTGCTTTCTTAAGCTATCTTTTCAAATAATCCTATTTGAAACATCAACACGAAGTCAACAAGCTTTAATGATCTTTTACTATCGATAATATGCATTTTAATAATTTTCTTTTCTGATAATTTATCATATTTTTTCCGAAATGTCATAGTTGTTATTTGAGAAAATAAATATATATTTCTACGTTTGTTGAATTTCAAAATCATAATCAAAATAAACCAGCTGATGTACTTTGGCTAAAATGTGAAAGTTGTCATGATTATTTTTTTCTTACACACTGAAGAATTTTTAATAAGCTATTTTATTGATACTTCACTCAAGATATTTTAAAATATCATAACTTTAAGAATTTGAAAATACAAATACGAGTCATAAACAATCTGAACTATATCTTCTCATTCGTAGCATTCATGTTATCTTTCAAAAAGAATGTAATAAGTATTTTTATATCTTGGTTTCGATTTGAAGGGAAATATAGTTTTTATAAAATTTTTAACTCATATTTCTAATCTTAAAATTTTCCACGATTTATAATCTATGATCATCTTTTGGCATATTGTGAAAAATAAAAAATCATGATTCTCAAATTGAGTCAAATTAGTTTTTATAAATTATAATATCAAAACCATCAATTTATAATCAACTTAAAAAAATTAAGACAGTAATAGTTGCGATGAAATTTTCAAGTAATTCTTTAATTCTAATACTAACCCTACGAAAAACCATTATCATGACATTTTATTTCAGCCTTTTATAATATTATTACTATTTTAAAAGGAAAACTATTAAACAGTTAATAGATACAATTTAAAAGGAATCGTGAGAAAAATTAGAATTTAACTGTAACATTACATTTTAGATGATCTAAAACAACCAAAAATAAGTACGTAATGAAAAATATTCAAACACTTCATAAAACAGATAACGAAAAAGAAAAATTCAGAAAACTAACGTGTATTGTGTTATGCAGTGGAATTTAGATAGAATTATTATTTTATCTACGTTTAATATCATAATGGAAAGATTATCTCCACTAATATTTCATATAAATAGGTGATAAATGAACGAGGATTCATTCCTGTTTGAAAATGACTTTTCAATTCATTATTAAGAAAAATATGTTTTTTGATAAGACGATTCACATTTTTATATAGTTTTTAAATATATTAAAATATACATATTTTATACCATGTTTATGATCACAACTATTTTCTCTTGGGAAAAATTTTTATATTAAAAATCTTCATGATATTTTTATATATTATCGACAGAGAATCTAAGAACGTCTTGATTATGCGTCTCTTTTTCAATACTTATAGATCAGTATTCCTTAAAAGTATTCAAAACGAGTTCTTATTTACCTTGCAATTTTAAGGTAATGTTATTTATAATTATTTGAAACGATGAATTTCTTATGAACAGTTTTCAAATAATAAATAAAATGTTTTTTACGCTTATAACGAGAAACGATACTTTATTCTACGATTAAGAAGATTTTCATGAGATATTAATTCTATTTGATTTGTAGATTAATTCAAACAATTTTGTATTATTTATGACATAATTTTTGTTTGAAGATATCATCATTTCGATAAATGTGAAAAGAAATGGCTTCTAAAGAGAATATAGATATCTAAAAATATGTAACTATTTCTTCATGACTTTTATATCGTACGAGATCGACTGTTTATGATCCAGAACATCTTCTCGACTATGATACGCAAGTGACTTTACAGTTTAAATGTTAAAGCTGTTTTATTAATTTATTGATGAAATAATCATCAGTAAGCTTAAATATAATTGAAATCTGTTTGCTATTAAAACATTTAATTTTCCTGTGATGCTTTGCCGCATATCTATTTGCGAATTTTAATTACAAATATAATTAAATGTTATTTAAAAAAGGTTACTCGATGAAACAAAAACTTTGTACATTCAACTATAATTGCTGCAGCATTGAGTTACATTTCTTTACGATTATTTCTCAGGCATTTTTTCTTTTCAGATCATTGAGAAAATTTTATTATTTTCAAAACTCATTTTATTAAAGGCCTTTCGATTTCTTGTTAAATACGTTTTACTCATGATGTCTAAGTCAAAAAATTTTTAACTACTATTTAAAAGATATATCGAATAAATAAAACAGATAACATTACTTTTATAAGTATCTTAGAAGACAGAATGTCTCATTTAGCACCTATCGTAACAGATATACTTACTAAGTTGATATATTAATGTATGCATAGATTTCATGATCTAAATATTATTTAATGATGTCAAAACATTGATATTCGTATCGAAAGCGATATAGAGCAAATAATATGTGATAATTCATCAATATTTTCATAACTGTGTAAGATTTTCAAATTTTCATAGAGATATTGCAAAATTTGTTGTCGAAACGTAAAAATAAACTACACTAGATAAGTCATTTAGAATCATATCAAACAGATTTAACTATTTATTTCAATCGATAAAAATTTCATAATGAACATTATATATATATTTTATTTTAATAAGATTTAATATACTTTGGCTGCGATTCTGATTTCTTTACAGTTTTAAAAGGTCCAAATTTGAAAGAACGTCCAGAAAAATTTTATTTCTTTCAATGGTAAACCAGCAGAAGTATTTAAAAATTTTTATGCTCTTTGCACTTAAATTTGCATGAATTGATTGTATATAGGTTTTCAAACTGAAATTTTATTTTGTAAACAATAAGTATGTTGATTTTTGTTGTTATATGTCAGGCAACATTATAAATTTTTCATAAACGTCTTTTAAATGTATATTCATTGATTTTTAAAGTTATAAACGGATTCTCGCATGATAATAGATAATAAAACAATAAGACCGATAATTTGGATACTTTTAATGTTTCTTCATAAGCAGCAGAGAACTGATTATCAATACTCATTTCGAACAAATATAAAAAATTAACAGTCGAAAATATTTTTGATCGAGTTACAGATATAATTTTGGTAACCAAATTAACAAAACATGAGTTTTATGAAACATACTTTGATGAATATTTTTAGAGATATTTTATCAGATGTATAATAAATACCCTCATGATTTTAATATGAGAGTGCGCTACGATCGCTCAAGATAATAAAAAATTCACAACAAAAATTATCTTGTTTTGAAAGTTCATCATATTTCAGTTTCTTCTACGATTATTTTCATGATTAATTTTTATAGATTACTTTAAGATAAAATATATAACACCAAAATGAAAATATTGATCAAATAAATTAATTTCTGTCTATTTCTCAAATAAATAGCTCAAATATAAGAGTTAAAAATCATAATACTGAGATAAAATTTATGGTGTTCTAGTTATCATTTGTTCGCCTACTGAATGCTGAAATAAAAATTTTGATATATTGTTGGGTCGAAAGCACGGTTAGTTAATTTTTAATTTATGTCATGACCTTTTAAATCAACGGCAACCAGGAGGAAATCAAATTGGTATGAATACTTCGATCAAGAAAAGAGCTATGGATAGAGCAAATTGAATGTTTTAATTGTTGGCTTAAATGAAAGAACTATCTAAAACGAGTAGATTAGAGCATTAATTCTTAAAATAAGGTAACAGTAACTACGATTTCCTTCAATCATTTTGTGATCTGTTATCCTTTGAAGCTGACCTTTGATAACCTCAAACCAAATGGTAATATAATCGCCGATGGATACAGATTTAGCTTGATCTCTCAATGCGAGTCGGTATGAATGAGGCAATTTTCATAAAGACTTCAATAAACTATTGAGGCATGCAAATTTAGTTGGCTCATGGACAAATATTTTTAGGAAGCGTGTATCTTTAGATAATACATAATAGTCTCGAGAGTTTTTGGTTCTTTTATCACGAAGTGAACTGACCTACAAGGAAGATGTGAATAGTGGAGATGATAATATATAAAGTGAAAGCTCTAGAGCGATTAACATGTAATCTGCAAAACCACCGCCTAAATAATAAGAATCTTTGAGATAACAGAGTAATAGATATAATTACAAAACAAAATACTGAGCATTCTGAGAAGATTTTCTCAAAACAGGGTAGTTTTGTAATTTTTGTGAAATAAAAGGAATATTAAAAATACACGTCTTCTCATAAGTATTAAATTAAGTGAAGTTGAATCGCATTCATGATATAAATGGAGAAATTAAATCCATCGAAATCAAGCATAGTTGATTTTTAGTTTACATTTTGATATGACTCAAAGTATATATATTTTATAAAGTGAAAATTTCATAAATTGCATTCAGTTTAAGGAATGTATGTAGTTAATATCGATCTCTACGAAATCATGTTGTTAAAACTACATACATAAGGTATGTGTTTGAAATATTCGTGTTATAAATTACCTAAAACACATTTTTGACAATTTAAAGCATCAATTTATGAGTTTTCATTCAATTTTGAATTTTACATGCCATATACGCTCAACCTTCTATATATGTGAAAGGCACATTTTAGTAATATCTAATATTTTCAACATGTTACTTACTCTTCTTATTCTTACTTTAACATTAAGCACAATAGCTGAGACTACATCCACACAATGATGAAACTGATAATCCTAAATTATTAATCATAGATATAAAGAGTAATCCATCCCAGATATGAGATATTTCTGTTAAACAAAATTAATTCTCGATAACATAAGTTTAATTACATACGGCCAAAATAGTCTGATTGTTTCTAGATTTATCTAATTTTATTAAAATTCACTCTTTATAATTTTAAACATTAAAACTCCCTTGACATAAATCCCAAAATATAAACAGTTACAAAATCAATGAGTAATCAACACTTCAATTTAACTTTATCTTTTAATTTAAATGTATAAATAAATTTAATAGCCTCTCTGGGTTTAAATCATAATTTTCAAACAATTAAATTATTTATTTTCCAAACTGAAAACAACTTGTGTTAAATTCTCCTTGTTCTTTTCGTTATTATAAACATACGTTTATTCGTCTTTTTAAAGTTGAAAATTTTTTATGATGTATTATAATTGAAAAGTCATGTTTGTAAAAGAATTTTCGATCGATTATGTTATCTTTTCATTCAATAACGTTTTCAATGAAATCCAAAAAATCATTCTATTAATTAAGTAATTTAATATAAAATTAAAAGCAGAAATGCTGAAAATAAAAATATTTATTTATAGTCTTTTTAGAAACACATGCAATCATTCTAAAAATATTTGTATGACAAACCCCATATAAAGATTCGAAAACCACGGAAGCATCCCTAGACCAACAAATGATGAATATTGAAAAGACGAAAACGTATACATACAAAAAATATAAAACGCATGGAAAAATCAGAACGTTTTAAATAGACAGGAAAATAAAAACAGCCAACAAAAGAGATCACCTTTCTCTAATGACGATCGACAATCAATAGTATTGAAAAAAAGGATTTGTATTTATTTTGATAATGATCTTAAATGTTCAAAAAATTTCAAAAGTAAAGACATATAATCTGAATAATGGGCAAAAACATCCAAGTATGAGTGAAAGTAGTAGACGTTCTTAAATAAAATTTAGAGTTATAGTAATGTCTACTTGTCTACGGTGATAAAATTACATGATAACACTTATAGATCTGGCTTCGAGTGTATTAATAACATTAATTTTCAGATTTAAACCACTACATCAGATAAATATTTTCAGAGTTTTCACAACACTTAAATAAAAGCCGCATTATTCCAGCTATGAGAAATTTTTTGAATTTTCTTTGTAAGAGCTTCATACGCTTGTTTGTACCGAATGATTGAAACAGAGCACGACAACATAAATTGTTTTTTATCAAAGCTGTCAGATTCGCTGCGGTTACAAGAAATAGAAAATGCAGATTTGAAACTGAATGATCTTAAAATAATTTCTGTCGAATCAGAATGAAGCAGAAATATTTTTGTGATAACCGCAATGAATTTATATGGAAAGCTGTACTACAAAATTCACAAACGCCCGGTAACTGTAGAATGTTTAAAATCATATAAATGGAAAATTATCTCATCTTGCATTATCAAAGGAATTAAATCAGGGATTTTGATCATGAGTTATTGAATAATTAATCATAATCCTGTTCATGTCTAAATATAAAGAAGTCCCATGATACCGAAAAAATAACTTGCAGTATTTTCCCTCTTTCTAAATCAAAGTGAAAATTCAAATTACGTTTGAAATAACATTGTTATTCGTGTCAATGCAAAAAATGTTACAGATGTGATGAATTTAATTTCAGGATAATTTGAAGAATTAATATTATATCTATGTTAATTATTCTTTTGATTATCTTAGTATATCTCAATAGATCATCAATAAGATAATTAACTATGATTATTATAAGATGCAATTTTATTTGTAAATTTTCTTTTATTTAAATAAAATAAATTTATCGCTTGAATTATGCGAATGATTGAAATAATAACTTTATTGATCGAAATACCATCTTATATTTCACAAGGATGAATCATCATGTGATGTCGTATAAATTTAACAGAATTATTAATAATTATTTTTATGTTGAATAATATCGTATAACTTAATTTACCTTTTGTTATATATATACTTATCGCTGTAAAAACACCGAAATCTCAAATTCAGTCACTCAAAATAAAATCTACTAAAAATCTGATGTTTATATTGTTTACATCATTGTATTTTCAAAAAAATATGTTTAAAATTTAGATTAGCAATATTGATAATTTTTTTAACTTTTAAGTTTTTTAATCTTTCACTCAAAATTTCAATAAAAAAGTTCTTGATAAAAACAATCAAAAGCGAATTTATTTCATATAATCGATTGTATAATACTATAAGTTTTGATAAAGCCTGATCAACATCATTCACACGTATAATTAATTGCGATGAGATGTTAAGAAATCAGATCAGATGAAAAATTACTGTATTTTAAAAACAGATAAATGTGAGAGTATAATTTTCATCAAGATAAAACAGTTTTGAAAATAAAATTTATAATTATAGAATTCTGATAATTTTCAATTTGAAGAGTTATTTTTATAAAACTAGTTTTCTAATAACATGATAACTTTTAAAATAGATACTTTTTACAAATAAGCATATTCAATGTAATACGTTCATTTGTATATTTAATATATATCTATAGATTTCGCTGAAAAGATAAACATTAAACTTTAAAATAACTCAATGATTTGACATAATGACTTCAGAATTTTCCACACATAAGTTATCTAAATTTAGTTTCGTTCATTGCACCATTAACAAAAACCATTATTTTCAACCTTAAAAAAAGAATTTTCAATAGAATTAAAAAATGTAAATAATTATTTGATAAGTTTAATTATATTGAGCTGTTTGAGGGTTTTAATACATTTTCTGAAAAAGTGAATTTATGCATTTGCGCTGACTTAAAAGTATGAACGGATTCCATTTGGAAAAAATGTCTTTCAGGTTTCAATTGAGAATTTTTAAATCATCGTTGTTAACATATATTCTTGAATATTTTTTTAAACTCATAGTCGTTGAATTCTTCTTAAAATAGAAAATTATCATCTTCAAAAGTTTGGAACAGTTTCAAAAACCTATATGCAAATTTAACTTCTGTTCGTATTGGGTTAATAAATATATTGAACCTAATTTTTCTATATTATCGAAAATGATAGTATCATTCATATTTTCCAAATTGCTGTTAATTATTGCATATGCCTCATTTACTTATATTTCTTGTTGAAATAAACAACTTTAGACACCTAATTTTAATTTTATATTTATCCTATGATTGATATTACAAGCTATTCCACTTGCTCTATGATACTAAAACTCATAAATTCTGATCCCTCGATTTAATAATGATGCGAAATGTTCAAAAAATTCTTGATACACAATATAACTCATCTTGTCTTTTGCTCAAGAGTTAATTAAAAGCGTCTCCTCACCTCCAGATCTGAACGAATTATTTTTTATTATATTCTTGATTTATTGGTAATTCCAAACAAATATCAAAGCTATAGCGAATACTCCATGACCTTCAAGTTTCTTTTCCACACTTCATTCTCTATCAACATTTAGAATATTGTTTTTCATATCCTTTAGGATTAGTCGAGATCCACGACGTCACTATGTTTCGTGTCAATTAATTTCATAAGATTTCATCGATTTTGCCAAACATAAATCGCGTGTTGCTTTGAATTTAAGAATAATATTTTTTCATTATGAATGATTTTTCACAAAAAATAAGATTTATAATTTTCTTACTATGTATATGTTTTAAAGTATAAAATCAATTTTGATGTTTCAAAGTCTTGAAGTTTTTTTGCATTTTAAATGTTATCAAAAATCTATTTTATAAACTACTTTTTGAGCAAATATTTAATGTTGATATACACTTTAATTTAATGGTGTTCAAATAATATGATACATGGACATCGAATATTATTAAGTTGATAGCAGATAAGTTAGATGATCTCAAAACATCATGTATGAGAATTATTTCTCGATGAAATACGCCAATAATCTCAATTAAGATTCTAAAGATTTATTAAAAACTATACAATTGCAAAAGAATTTAATCAATTAAAACTGATAAATATCTTACCTTACTCCCACCTCATCGATAGAACTAATCCAATTACACGCCTTTATTTTTCTTTTATTATAAAGTGAACCTAAGGAATAAAATAATTGGCTTTTAGAATTATCTCATCATTCAAACTATCGAACAAATTTAGTCATCTTTCATTTTAAATAACTGCATACATTTAATTGAACATACATATGTTTTTAAAGAGTATTTTTGTGACAAATTAACCGAGAGTATTTAACAAAACTATCTGTATATTTTAGATTCATTATAAGCATTAAAACAAAAGTGGTTAACATGAATGATACAAATTTTTTCAGATAAAAACCAAAAATTTATATCTAAAATCAGCTAATTTTATCTGTCATATAAATTCACAAAATATCTAAGATATGAAAAATCACCAAATACATAAAACCTCAAAACATTCAATCAATAAACTAGTTACTCATTTGAAATTAATCTCAATCAAATATAGAATGTATACAATCGTTCTTATAAAAATACTTTTGATTTATCAGACTGGAGATGGATGGAGACGTCTATAAGTTATTAACATACATAACTCTGCTCACTTTTACATTGCGGTTACTATACATCGATTCTTAAAAATCTGTGACAAATTATTGAACACTGGATATTGATATTTAAAAAAATTCTCATTCGTGTTCTTTATTTTCATTAAATAATTTTAAATTATTTAATCTATTTATACTCTTAGAATTTTGTATATTTCATTTTGAAAAATCACTTATGTTTGTTTAAAACATAATATATGGATTCATGCATTTTTATTTTTGATTTATCTTTCCAACAGGATATCCTTAAATCATATACTTAAGTTGAAATTATTAATCGTTAATTGTAAATTATTTTCATATCAATTACTTTCAAAATAATATTCACAAAAATTTTCATTTAATAAAATAATATATCCTTTTATTTATATTGATTTAAAATGAATGGGATCGATTCCAATTTTATTTAAGTTTTGGTTTTTATACTCAAATCATAATACATAAATTATATAACATCCAATTATCTCATAATTTTGTCATTTTTACAGTAAATTCACACTTAATTATTATTTATTCAGAATTAAAACATTTTATCAGTTTCATTAATTTTTATATTTCCTATAAAAGCAGAATTCCAAATTATAAAGTTTATCTTATTTTGAATAATATTTAAACTACCAATTATATGCTTGAGTGAGAATGAAAAAAATTATTTAACGGATAAGACTAATATTCAAAGTTACCTGAATTTTATTTTCTCAATGGTTCATCAGATAATTTAACAAGTATTTGGTGATATGTTTGGGTTATATCATCATGGTTTTAGAATATTGATTCGTTGATAAATTTCGTAATTTTCAAAATTATAAGAGCTATAATTTACACTTAATGACATCATTATTAGATTAATCATATGAATGAAATATCTAATAAGTAAGTATACCAGTTCAAGATTTATTTTAAAAAAGTATTTATTATATTTCAACATATTCTTTAATTTTCAAAAAATTATGATTTTAAAAAATTGATAAACCTCAATGATTTTTAAACAAATATTGTCAATTAAAATAGTTTCTTTTAAAAATTTTTTCATTGAGTGAAATTAATGACATATTATACGCTCCTGAAACAACATATGAAAATTGATATGAACAAAGATCGTCAATCTATTTAAATATAACTATAATTCACATCAATAATCTCTTATATTTACATTTTATATGTATTTAGGCTGGCTTTTCTATTAAAATGTACTCATTTAAATTTAACAGTTTAATTAAATGTTGTGTCGAACCTTATCAGAATAATATTTAAAGTTCATTTTTCATTTAACTTTAACTAAATAATTAAATTTAAGAGAATAAATTATGTCTTAATGATTATAATGAGAATGAAATTGAGATCAATAATCTAATTTTCATCAAAATATTCATCATATATTTATATTAAATGCTTTTCTACATTTTATCGTTTATTTTAAGAAGATAATTCACAAATTATATTCAATAACAACCTAGTTATGCCGATGGTGTATTGTGCATATATTTAATTTTCAGAATTTAATTATCATATGATGTTGTTACTTACATCTATTTACATCATTTTTCCATTTCATAAATGTTAACTTAAATTGAATGTCAATTAATTATGATTGTATTCAATTATTAATTTTCTTAATTAATTAAATCATATAACATTGTAAAGATATGATTATTTATTTAATTCTAGGGATGCTACAGTATTCTTCTCTGTTACAAATATCTTAAATTGAACTTTTCACCCTTAAATTTAAGATTTATCATTTTATTTTAATTACGTTTAAATAAATAAGGTTTCTTCCAATTTTATTAAAATGATGAAAAACGATTTTAATTTTATTAACATAGAATTCTATCAAAACCATTCATTATTAAAAAGTTTTATCTTAAAAATCTGCAGTAAATGAGCAGTTAACATAATTTTGCTTATTTATATAAAAACATTTTCTCTTTCATTTTGAAAGACTTGAACCGCATCATGATCAATCTCGTCACGAGAAAAAATTTAAAATAAAACGGGCCAAATTTTTAAATCAACATATATCTAACAAAATATGCCACGTAAATTTTACGCTATACACCATATCAAAGATAAATCATTTATTGTTTTAAAGTTTATTAAACTATTAAGCTGTATTTTCTATTGTGAATATGAACTGCGTTTATGTTTATCATCAATAATTGACTTGAAAGCAATGAAATTAATAATTACAAATTATCATAACCTGCATAAATATATTCATCAATAATATCAATATTTTCACAGGTTCTAACGTTTTAAATGCTACAGAAATTCGATGAAATCATGCAGAGAAAAATGATAAAATCAACTTAACAATTAAAATGCCAATAAATAAAAACAGTTGAAAAATTATAAGTCTGGTCCTGTTTTTTAGTTTTACGATAAACGAATGATGAAAAATATAAATTTGAAAAATATCTAAAAATTATTTTGGAAAGAAGATTTTATTTGATATTTTCGTAATTTTATTTAAATTTTATATCCATTTAATATTAACTATTTAAGACGTAATATTGAACTAACGTCAAATGTGAAATAAAATTTTCAATAATATCTTCCTGTATTTTCATAAATTTTAACAATCATATGACATTTTAAATTATCAGAATTTGGTAAATATTTCAATTACGGATTCTCATCTTTTTTGTGAATGTTAAAAATTCGGAAATAAATGTAGTAGCTTTAATAATTTGCGAAATTCACAAAGATTAAAAATTAAAAACAGATAATATCATAGATTATAGCGTAGAAAATACGAAAATCTTTCTTGTGGTTTGGACAAGCCTAATTATTAGAGCCGATAACATCATAAAAATGTTTTTATTAATTTTAATTAGTGGGATAGTTTTTTGTTAAAGTGATGGAGTTGATGAGAAATTATGATCATAAGAAAGTAAACGAGTTCCGAATTATCGTGACAAAATCTTAAAATTCTTGACATAAAATTGATGTTAAAATATTATAATTTTCGTCTAGAATGTCCAAGAATTTATTCACAGTGGAATTTAGTAAAATTTTATATCCCTTTATTTTATGTATCGAAGTATATTTTAATAAATTTCACATTTTCTAAATTCAAAAACATCAAATAATAAGAAAGAAATTAATTTTAAGTAATTTCAAATTAATTGCGAACTGGATGAATTCTCTCACGTCACTTTAATTTAATTAAAATCAAGTGTAAATTTATTTGGAAAACATTGAAAGATAATTTTCATGTTATCCTCTAATATGATTGACTGCCAACATCACAAAAAATGATTTTAAATATTTTTATTATTTAAAATATAAAGAAATTATTTTAAGATTAAATAAATAAAACTGTCTATTATCTATTAGTTTAACTTTAATAATTATAAGTTTGATATTTTATAAGGAAAACGCTTTTTATTATATACGATGATATATAATTTAAATTAGACATTAAATATTAGTTTTCAAAATAGAAACGTCCCTTATTTTAAATTTAATATAAAATAATATAAATATACTTATCTATAAACCTATAAAATTAAAAATGTAAAATAACAACAAACTTTAAATGATTTAAAATTTTCAATTATTTTTAAGGTATTTTTTTCTTCCGATGATCAATGAACCGCTAAAATCAAAGGAAGACAAGAGTTGAAGACCCAAAATAATTTATAAATTAAAAATTTATTTATTTTATACTAAAAATGTAAAAAACTAGAATTTCCCATCATCAGTAATGAAATTGTTCTTCAAAATTTTAAATGATAAAAATAATGTAATATTTGGAAAAATATATACTGAAAATAGACCTAAATGAATTCCAACATCAAATCAAGAGTAAATAAATCTAATATCTTTAATTCTAAAATAAATCTTTAAATTTAATGCCATTTTTGCTCTGAATATCAAAATTACATAAGAAATTAGAACATCGATTGAATAAATCTTTGAAAATACATATAAATTTCCTTTTTGATAATATTAAGAAATAAATCGCAATGAGAAATAAAATTTTGTTTAAAACATATATAAACTTAAGAAATATCACCAAATATTTTGTTAAACTCAGTTATGGTTAAAAATGAGCACAAATAAACTTGAAAAATAACTAATTTGAAAACCAGATTTTTAATAATTTTTTAAAACTATTTTTTTATAAAATTTGTAACTTTTCATTTAAAAGATTGTTCGAAGTAACTCATGCATTTAGTCGTTAAAATTACAAAATTAGCATGATCGAGAATCAAGATTTAACTTTTAAATATATATGATTATTTAGAAAATGTTATCTTTCATGAGAAACAAAAAATCTTTAAACCTTGTTGATTGCATAAAATAAAAGTTTTTTTGTTAATAATTCACTATAGCACATTTTAATGAAATGATATTAAATTTAAATTATTTTTATTTTGATAGAAAAAGGTTCAATGATTTTAACTCTTCAGCATGAACAGATAAACTTCTGTTGTTCATCATAAAATTTTTAAATATATTATTTGAATAATACAAAACTTCATAATTATATCCTGAATGAAATTGATAACAATAATTCATTTCATAATTTTAGTTAAAATAAATTATTTAGATTTTTCATTCAAATAGCTATTGAGTGTATAAATTCTATATTCAACTAATTTAATAAAATCAAAAATATAAAAAATTTAATGATTTCACAGTTTTTAAATTTTCATTTTGAAAAAATAATGAATTAAAATGTAAATTTTTATTTTTAATAAAACAATGATAATGACATTTATAAAATCAGATATGACAAAATATTACAAAATGAAATATCCAAAAATTTTATATTTAGAAAATTTATGATTTTTTGTTAATTTTATAATCAATAAAAAATATCTTTTGTACTTTTGAAAGAAGAAATTTATTGTATAATTTTAATGACATTTAAAAATTCTCATCCTAATGGTACATGTATTTTTTGATAAATTTTTGTTCAATATTTTAAGTGCTATGGTGGATTGCAAATAAACAATTAAAATCATATCAATTTTATAAAAATTAAAAATTTTATTTACGTATTTTTAAGAATAAAAGGCTTTATTTATGATTATAATTTAAACATGAATATATGATTATAAAATAAGATTTGAAAAATTCAGAATATTTCATGTTTAAAACTACAAATCCTCCTTTTTATCTATGGTTTTCTGAAAAGGGTAAAAACGTTTAAAAAATTTTCATGAAAAAGGATATTAACTTAAATGTTTTTAATTTATTGAATTTAAATCAAAATTTATGCTTTTCCAATCGTATTTTGACACATCTCGAATGTATAAAGTTTTTAAGAATTTCATATTTACACATAAAAAATTAATTTTTTGCATTGATTCAATTAATGTGCCTCTAAAAAGTTAAAATCGATAAAAAATTTTCACAATTTTTTAAAATTCATAAGGTATTATTTCTTTAATTTTTTATTATAGATAAACATAAAACTCGTAACAATTTGCAAATCTAGCATAAAATTAATGAAGTTTGTTCTGGGAATAAAAAAATCAGACAATTTCAAATTTTAGATATTTAGAGTTTTCTTTTCTGCAATCCCATGATAATATATACTTCATGCATTATCATAGTATTTAAGAGATTCTAAAAAAGCAACAAAAAGCGAATGTAAAACGATGCTGAAATAAAATTCTGTTGACCAATACCGTCAAATATTTTTCTCAATTTTCGCATATTATTGACAAAAATGTCATGCAAACTGCTTTATAAAGTAACTTTTTTTAATTTCAATAAGATATATATGTGACATGTCTGTAAATTAAAGATTGAGAAAGTTGATTCGTAAAATATAACTGTATATTTAACATAATCTGGAAACATTTGTCGATTTAATATTAAATTATTTTCGTATTGTCTACTTGATTTTTAATTATTTTCATAACAATATCTGATATACGAATTATACCAAATACAAGATTATCGTATCGCTTCTAATTCGGTGTTATATTCTGGCCAATATTGGTTTGGCACATCAATATAACTATTTTAATGTTGAACTATTAATATTTTTCAATATAAATATCTTTCAAAATAACCTTAAAATTTTCTTTCATGTATCCTCAAAATATCAATTTTTTTAAATTTTAGTATTTTTCCTTATTTGAGGAATGAACGATATGTTAAAAAAATTAATGTTCATTGTTAAAAATATCAATTAATCAAGTTGCTAGATATTATATTTGTCTTGGTAAATTATTTTTCGTCTTTTTATGAGAAATATTTCAAATTGGTCATTTTTCTGTGAAGTGACATTATTATCCTCCTCCATAAATATTTAAAAATTTTCAGAACTTTTATCTCTCATATTTTAGTCCAAAATTCTCCAAATATTTTTCCTAATCATAATAACTTGTAAAATTATGTTTGTGAGACGATTTGACTGTTTATTACCTTTTCTACAAATGTCTACCAAATGAAAGCCACATCTTTTAATTTTTCACTTTTGTAACTCAAATGCTTATTGTATTTATAATTTTAATAAGAAAATAAATTTTTATAATTTAAATAATCAAAGATCCTTACTTACATTTATCAATAATATGATAAAGGTTTTTTCTGTTAACGTTTTTATTCAAAGACATCAAACATAGTGAAATGTGAGAACTTATTCTGAACAAAATAATAAAATATTAATTCACATAACTAAAGGGATAAAATTTTAGATCAGATAACTTAAAATTTATTTATTCCAAAGAAATTCATGATTTAATTTAAAAGTATCAAATTAATAATTGATCCATTTATAGGGGTCATTGCTCCATTCTCCTAATTTTTTAATACAGTTTTTTCAAAAATCTGTTTACATAATGTATTTGTACCATTTAATATAAATTGAATTAATCATAAAAAGATTTTATAAATTGAATCTAACACAATAAAAATGAAACAGATATAAATAAAGACAGGAATGAAAATATGGCAAGAAATATAAAAATTAAAATAAATATTTTATTTCACAAAAATATAAGTCAAATTTTTAAAATTTTATAAGATGATTTAGGATGCACATTCTGTGAAAACTCGCAAAACTATCATTCTTTATATTATCGCATATCAATAATATCTGTCCTCACTATAAGGATAAAAACAAAATATTCATATGTGAGAACAAAGAAATTTCATTTTTACCTGTTAATAAGTTCACTATACACGTAAAAATTTGTGTTTATTATTTCAGTAGAATAAATATCTGAGAATTTTGTCAGTAGAAAATTGATTTAATCCTTTACTTGAAGAAAATAAACAATTACAAATCATATCAGAGAAATAATCAAATCAATGCATCGCAAGCTTACATCATGCCGAATTTTTTTATCCACCAAATTTGAAGTAATCGTCGATATATTTATAAGTAAAATACATTTGATAATTTTTGAATCATTAATCTCAGTAAATGTTCTAAAACATAAAAAATGTTTCATACGATTGTCAAAAACGCTTTCATGTATTATTTATAAAAGAATATTAATAATAAATTTAAATGTTGCCTAATAAAAATATTTCATTTAATATTTAGTTTGTTATATTTTATTGCATTTCTTACTGAATTGCACACATTTCATTGAAGGTTTGAAAAATCGTAGATCTGACTATATTCTAAAATAAATATAATAAAATACGATTCTTATTATTCCATTAAATACTTTATACTTTATTAAAAACAAACGAGCAACGAGTACCCCACATCGAATACATGCCCTGGTGTTTGGAGAAATAATGGTTTTGCAATGCTGTTTATATTTAAATAAAAACCGGAAAAGTTTCTGGTTCAAATTATAGATGAGCATGAGTACATCTTTTTGATATCTATGATTTTGATTGTGAGATTTTGTTTTTATTCTGTGTTTAGTAAGGAGGTATTGAAAAACTTCTCCAAAATCTCTATAGTTTTCGATCAGCTCCAAAGATTGATTAATACCAATTTTTATTGTTGTCGCTCGAATAACATTAGTTTCAAAGTAAACTAAAACACATAAATCAATCAAAGCTGCTTTTAAAAATCCAATTTCATCAACGTCTGAAATGAGAGACAGATAAAATATAAAATTGTTTTCTGGATCACATTTTTTTATCATTGTAACCGTTGGTCGCCTTTGAATCCTCCAATGACTAAGACTGTTGTAGTTTTCGTCAATTAAAACTCCATTAGAATCGCTCATATGATACAATTTTAAGTTTGGACACTGACTCTGTTCATAGCTCAAATCATTAAGATTATTTGATACAGAATGCTGTGGCTGTATTTTTGACTTTTTCGATTTTTTAGTTAATCTCTCCTTGTTTATTTCAAAATTTCGATGGAGAGATTGTAATTTCAGAGGCATGAATCGAATTTTATTCAAATGGGATCGTTTCGATTCATATCTTCTGATGCTAAAGTTTGAGCAACCATTCCTTGAGTAAAAGTCATAAACAAAGGGTCTATAGCAACGAAATAAGTCAAGGAGCTTCTTTCGATTTTCATGGTATCTCTTTCTGGCTAATGATGATCTGGAAGGAATCTTAGATAATAATGGTTTCTTAGACTTGATTAACTCTTTTATAGTCAAAAAATAAGTACCGTTATTAGCTAATTTCGCATCTTTTGAATTTAAACTTTCAAAATTAGTTTCACTCTGGGATCTAGTAGAGAATAACCTGGTCCCACTTGATGCATACTCCATATATCTATTATTTAAAGGAATGTATTCCACGTCTGAGTACATTTTTCTATCATCTAATAATGGAGAAATAACACTATATTTATAACTAGCCAATATCAAGTAAAAAAATATGTTCATGAACATGAAATCTTCGTACATAAACAATGATTTTCGTAATTGCGCATGATCTTATTTTTAACATTTTTAATCTTTCTCATTTTCACATCTAGAACGAAATAATATAACATAAATATAAAACATGCTTCGATTTTCTGAAAAACAGCGTAAATAATTAATTTATAAGCATTAATAGATCGTAATGATGAATATTAAATGACGTAATATGATATATTAAATTATATTCTGTTAATGTTAGGCTGATAAAAAGTAAATATGGTAAATTATCGAAACTATGACTGTATAAAAATAGCTAGAAATGACATGGCAAAAACTTCTAATCTATCTTCACGCTTGCCATCATAATATCTTTCATATAGATGAATTAATTTTAATATATCATTATATTTAAGATTTATGGAGTCTGCGCAGTTTTTATATTTGTATATTAATCAAATTAAAATTACTGTCATTCTGAACCAAATAATTCTCTTTTAATTTTTTGACATGCTAGAGTATAGTAGAAATTAATATTTTCTTAATCAACGATTTATCTATTTAAATCAGTTTAATTCTACATTACTTTATACATTTATATTGTGCTACGCATATTTAAGGATATTTTAAGTTTATATATTAAATATCGTTATTCATTTTAATGTCATACATAATGTACTGATGAAACATTTTTTTAATTATACATTTGTGTTTAAATGTTCGAGGAATCCATCATTAATTTTTATATTTTAGTTTATTTCAACCAAGAGGTATAAAAATATTCATCTTAAAATCTTTCATAGTATATATAGGCTTAATTATCAAATATATCCTTAAGAAACGTTCATCAAAAACTATCTAGCTTAAAAATAATTTATATATTCAAACATTTTGTGATTTTCATGACCTTTACTGTCTTAATAATTTTTTCTTAACAAAAGATGTCTTTTACTGCGTTTTAGATGTATGTACTGTTTCTAATCTCGGAAGTCAAAGTTAATATTTATTTTATTAACTGGTTTTGACAAATAATTAAACGATGATTCATAAATTTCTGTCGTCTAATAGTTCTATATAAAAATTCATATTTTTTTTCTCATTATCTATTTTAATAACTAAAGTCATTGATTTATTGAATTGAAAAATTTATGAATACACATACCTAACTTAGATCCGTTTACCAAATAAAATTCATATATTAAATTTAAACAAGAAATACAAAAGTTAAAAATACATTTTCTGATAGATTTTAGTATGTTTAAAACATCCATACCATTTATCTTATCATGCAATGATATGTAATAACATTAATCCAATTATTTTGTAAAAAATTAAAGAAATTTTACGTATAATATTCTGTTTTAATTAATCATGTAAATTTACTTTTAAAATATGAAAATCATAAAAATACCTCTCAAATTATCGTAAAAATACAGTTATACTTTTCCTAGAAATAATGTAAATAAGATAAAATTGCCAAAAACACTTCTTTGAATATGTAAATTATCTATTTCCATGTTTCTTTTAATACGTTTATATCCATAGAAGATTTATTTTGCGTAAACGCCTATTGACTACGTCAGTAAATAGTGATAAAAACACTTTAGAAAAAATATCAAAATATTTAATTTCCCTATCATTTATTAATCAGCGTCTGTTTGAAGATAGCGGCTAATTTCATATTGTCAAATCTCAGTTAATGCCTTCCTAAATGTCTAATTTAATTTCTCATTACGTCATGTCAGATAGTTTTAAACACAGTTCAACGATCAAATTTCCCATTATTAAAAATTTTATTTTTGTGAGTTTCTAATATACGATAAAATGTTTGCGAGACATGATTTATGTATTTATTCTACTATTTTCGGGTTTTATCGTTTTTTATATATTAAATGAATATAAAATTTTAAAAAATTTGTGGCTAAGAATATTAAGAGCTCATGTATTCAATTTACTAAATATAATTCCCTTAATTTTACATTGTGAATTAAATAATAATTTACACGCAGACGCATGATAAAATTTAATGTATGGCATACTCTATTTTGAAAATAATAAATTATTTCGATTAAAAATTATCTTAGTGTCATTTTATTCAAAATTATAATTTAATATTTTAATTTAGTTTTTATCTGCATTATGAGCGATTGCGAAATCAATGTCGTATTCGTTTATACTTATAATATTCTCATCCTTTTCAAATTTATTTTACCTTGAGTTTTAAATATTTAAATTTTACTAAAAAAGAAATTATAACCGGACAACTTTTCTTTATCGATATATTTCATATTTTAAAAGGAAAACTCTAAAAGATAATAAATCATAATATAGAATTACATTTTTCGAATTAATTTCGAATTATTTGTTTTTTTAAATTTGAACACAACAATTATATATTTACGTTCATATAATTGGCTGAATACTTTCGAAAGTAGTTCTATTTGTCGTTAATTTTGAAAATGTCGATTCTATATAAACACAATATAACAGCTGATTATAATTCGATATCATACTTAAGAATCTGAATCTTTATGAACTAAACAGAAATAAAAATTTTGCTTTTATTATGCGAAACACTATTTATTCGTTAATTTACACTCAGAAAATTATAAAATTTATATTTTAAATAACGGATGTTTGTACTTCCAATAATTTAAACATGATGCTAAAAGCTCGTACATGATATGTACACTTTTTTAATCCATTTATTGATAAAAACCATAATAAATAGTTTGCTCGATATTAATTCATATTTCGTGTTTTTATTCCTATGTAAAATATAAAATGAAAATAGTGTAAAATCTTCTTTATATTCGACATAAATAAAAAGTCATGAATATGAATTGAGAAAGTTTTTCAAATTTTGAAATTATCTTTGAATAATCTGACAAAATTTTGAAAATAGAAAATTATAACCATCTCTATACAATATATTATCACGCATTTTTAAAAATTTAAGTGCCTCAATATATTAAGTGTATTAACGCGGTTATATGAAACCGTTTCTACTTTGGTTCACTTTAGGAAAATCAAAATTATGATAACTGCTTATTATTCTTCTAACAATTATAAACGATTTTAAAATTAGTTTGTAACATAATTTATTTCTTATAACCACAGAGAATCATTTTTATTTTAAAAATAAGCTAATCTAGTTCTTCAATTCATATATTGGTGAAAAAGTAAACATAAAACTATTTTGCAAATTATATCATTTTAAGAAAAATCAAATTATTCTGTAGCCCCATATTTAATATGCTTAACATGGATAATCATTTTTTGTATTTCATCAAATTCCATTATTAAAAAAAAATTTTTTGTAAAATTTTCCTCTTTATTGAAATATTCATAAGCCATTACATGAATAAAATCGCAATAATTCAATGATATTTGCATTTAATAAAACATATATATTATGATTAAGAACGATAATTAAAATAAAGACATACAAGACAATAAATAACATCGAAAATCGTCAGTCGAAATAAACATATATTGGTGTTAAAAAGTACACAGAATTTTTCAAGATTTTTAAAATATAGATCAAGCATCGTTAACTTTTAAATGGGTTATTATATGATAAATTAAACTTAATGTCGAAATTTTTCATGAGATTACTTTCAAATTTAGTTATCGTCGTAGTTTAATCTTAGTAAAGGAAAAATTTCATTATAATCCAAAGTTTTTTACACGACAATTTTTTTATAAATTAAACATTTTTAAGTAAATATACTCTTAAAACTCCTATTATATTCATTAAATTATCTATGATCAATTATTGTTATTTATGATACTTTAAGAAGTAAAAGAGATAAATTGAAATAAATAATAATTAATTGTGAAATAGTATAGTGTTAATATCATATGATCATATTTAAGTGATTTAACTAAAAAGATGAAATTTTTGATAATCATTCGTTAAAACTTATAAATAAGTTAAAATCAATTAAATTATCAGCCATAGCATAAAAATGATAGCTAAATTATCATTTATAATTATTAAAAATCTTAAATTTGACAACATTCGTAATAAAAATAAATTTCAATTTATTATTTCATTAAAATTTTAAGAAGGATTTAGGCAATAAACTTATCATCGTATATTTCAATCATTAATCAACTTAAAATCTCTGCGTGTCAAACTATCTATGATTTGAATATAAAAACTTTTCAACGGATTACTAGAGATGAAAAAGATAAAAATATTATTCAAATACGTGGTTTGTTAATTTCATTGAATATAGTTGAACTGATAATGATGGTTAAGTTAAATAATATTATCATAATATTTTAGCTAGTAATTCCACGATTTTTCAGATCGATAAAAATTAATGATATCATTCTGTATTGTATGATTAATTGTTGTATGTATAACAGTCTATGTTTTGATATTATATTAAATGGGTTGATTTAATGTTATCTCTCTTTTATTATCAGAAAAGTATATCGGTGCTTAATGAATGCACAAAAACTCAAATAAATAAATATATATAAGATCTTTCAGGAAGATATGATCAAAAGTTTAGACTGCAGCATTCTACATAGAATTATAAGTTAAGATAATATAATTTATTCATGTATATTATGGGTTGATTGATGCCAAGTTAGAAAGATTTAAACTACCATAGCAGGCAAAAGAAGTTTCTGAATTAGAAACAATAGGCGACTTTATACACCGAGAATTATAAATATCGATAATTGATAAGGAAATTTATGAAAATATTAAAATTTATGCCTGCACTATTTTGCACCTTATCATTTATAAATTTATGTTAAGCTAGTGATTGGGGTCTCAGACAGTAGAATATTTATTAATTGGTTAAATATAGATTTATAGATGAACGTCACAATTACTTTTGGATTTTATTCATTCAAAATAAATTAATATGATAAGAAAGATAATTTTAATGTTTATGATTAACAATGTAAAGATAGATTTGTAAACCTTATCAATCAAAAATATTGAAAAATTGGACGAAAGTTATACTTCAATAAAATATCACCAATTTCATATATATTTTAAAACGAAATAAACTTAAAATTATCTTTTAAAAATAGAAAATAGATATAACTCATAATAACAAAGAAATCAAATATAAGTGGTGTTATTTCTTTTTTAATATTTCAGTCATGTGTTGAAAATTATTCAAGTAGTTTTTCATTTTGTTAAATATGTATTAAGGTTATTTAAGTTTAAAATACGCACCCGCAGATCAAAGAATAAAATATTAAAACAGTCTCTGTGTTATGAACGCAATATTTTTTACATAACTCAACAAAAGGTTTTTATGTGTGATGATAGCAAATCTTTAAATCAACAAATTAATTATCTGGATTAAGTCTGATAAATCAATAAATAAGAGTTAAATATTTTTGAACAGTAAAGAGATCACATATTTATGACTATATTTACAACTTTATCTTCGAATTCTATGAAATTGATTTTATATGTTCTAAGTAAAATACAAAATTGATATCTCTTATTGTCTATAAATTAACACTGATTTATATGTTGCTACTTTAGTGATCTGTACTGATCTAAAATATATAATTTAGAAATACTTATCCTTTGTGTGCAACTATAAAAGGATTTTATTTAAATAAAATCATCTCAAAGATTTATATTTTTACCAATTTAAGGCTTCTTTTATTGAGTAAATTAAATAACAAAAAAGTAGGATTGTATTAATTTAAAATTAATTTATGTAAAGTTAAACTTTTTAAAACAAAATAGTTAACTCAATATTTTGAATGAATTCATTCTCTTTAAAAATACATAGTATGATTTTTGATTCATGTTTTGAATCATAATACTCACAAATTACCTTCATCATCAAATCGGTGAAAAAATTCGATACTAAAATAATTAAAAAAAAATTAATTCAATAAAATTTTTCCATTCGAAACACCTCTAAATATTTTTACTTGAGTGAGTTATAAATATGTCTGAAAATATATTAAACGAATTGCAGCACTCATCCTTAAGGGATCTTCTAAATATCTCAACAAGAACTATTAATTTACAAATATAATGAAAATTTGTTACTCCTTCGATTATATAATTGAAAATTAGGATTAAACGAAATCATTTCTCATAAACTCATATATTTGCCTGAAGGTAACATAACGTAAGATCTTATTTATTTGAATGATTATTATTTAAAAATTAAAAATACATACAATGTCAGAATATTAAAAACACAAAATTAAGATATATTTTAATAAATATCAAAATCTCACCAGTTTAGGTAATGTGGTTCTATCCTAATACTGTGATTATAAAATAAATATTTAAATCTGAATGTTTTAGATCTTTATTATATCGACGTCATTTATTAAAAATAGTGTCAAACTTCAGCTTATATTTATCAGTGAAATATATTCTATTGAAATAAAGAATAGTATTTTTAAAAATTTTCAAGCATGACAAAAATAATAAAATTTCAAAAAGTTTTTATTTTTATATTTATCAAATTTAAGGTTGAAAAAGTAAATACACAAGATTTTTATGAAAATACCTTCTAGATAATAGATATTTTGAGTTCATTTTAATTTTATAAAATGACGAATATTTATAATATATTAACTTGATATTATATTATTACAATTTCATGACAATATTTTTGCGCGTTGAAGTTAAATAAGTTCAAAATTGATTAAAAATTTAAATGTTTTATAAAAATTACTTTTGATCTTTTTCAATAAATTTAATTAAAAAGATATTATATTTAATAAATGAAGTTATTTCTATTTTATGTAAATTACAGCAAAATATCTGGATAATTTACTTCTATGATTTTATATAATGTGAAACGCAGTAATTCTCGTTCTTGTGAATTAAGATAAATACTAAAATTAAAAACATCCATTTAATTTTTACATTTCACTGGAGAAATGCAGACATCGAATGTATTTTACATATCATTGCTAAATAGATATATTGGCTTTTATTTCTTGCATGCAATATTATTCTCATAGAACATTGTTTCTGTCATTAATAATTAATTCTAATATATATTGATCTTAAATATACAAAAAAATAATTAAAAATTTTTGTCGAAAGTGAATTTTGTTTACTCATCAGGATAAAACATATGTGAAATTTCGAGAGAATGTTCATATTTAAAAAAATTAGTCATTTTTAATAGTTAATATGATTTTAATTGTTTTAATCTTTGATTTTATTAAAAATAATCCGTAAATAATATTTTGGTTAATTTAAAATAGTTATTCAAAAATCTTTTCTTAATGTGACAATTTTATGTAAAAAGAATTGATGATGAATTGTTTTTGTTTATGAACATAGCTACAATCACAGCTACGCTATTTAAATTATGAGTTTATCATGCAGCTTTCATTGAATTAATATGGTAAATGTTGTTTCATATTAGAAATTGAGTTTATTTATCATGTTTAACTTGAAATAATTTAAACAGAACTCTTATACTGATAATACAGAATAAATTTTTCTTAAATATAAGGATAAAAAAATTTTTTTTTTTACAGATTAAAATATTATTAATCTTTGATCTTTCTAAAAAACCTCTTATCTCATAACTGGACAAATTTAATAAGCTAAATTTATAAATTTCAGAGATAAATATGCAGTAAAGTTTGATCCAAAGCTACCAGCTAGTTTTCAATCTATCTATGATTAATATCATGTTTGGAATTATTTAAGTGTCGAAAAACGTTAATTACACAATAAAGTGGGTTCATCTAAATTTAAAATTATTGATATAATCATCAAAAGTAACTCTTTAGATTTTGAAAATAGGTTCTATAGGAAAAATTATCTGCTTCGAATTGTTAATGTTTGAAAAAATATCGTTTTATGAGCACACTATTTTACATTCTTAAAGGTGTCACATATTCAGTGAAAACTTGTATCATAAATTATTTTATCTTTCTTCATATGATAATTTAATAAAATACATCTTGGTTAAAAATTCAAATTTATTGGTCTGAGATGTTATTGATGTTGGCAATTGGCAAATTATAACAAAAAACACCTTAATTTTACGATACAGATTGAGTGTTTTGATAATAACAATTATGAGATATTTTTAAAATTTAGATTTTACTCGTTATGTTTATTTATATTTATCATAATTGAAAAATTCTACAAAACTTTTATGTTGTAGGAAAAACAGTCCCCAGTGATTTTCTCTTACTCCTTTAAAATTTTTTGCATAAAAATCTTGGTCGTTCTTGATTTATAAGTTTTCAATTTTAAGGTAAGTATTTTCATTTGAGATTCTCATTTTAATATGCACATATTAAGAAAAATAATTCTTATAATTATGATATTTAATATACAAATATTTAATATTACATAAATATAAAATAGCAAATGTATTCAATGTATTTTTAAAATTTTACTTGTTTAAATTAACTAAGCGAGTTATTTTGTTCAAACTAAACTTAATAATGCAATAAAATAGTTTATTTTTGATATGTACGGAAATTCTAACAGATCAGAAGACTAAAATGAAGTTTTAAAATTTCTCTAAAATGTGAAAAAAATCATGAAAATATTTTTAACTTTAAAAATGATTAATATTTTTACAATATTCAGATTATTTTTTTCAAATATTATTTATTTTACCATTTTTAATCTTTATTTATTGCATTTATATTTTCTGAATTGATAAAAAGTAATTAAGCAACAGTATGTATCCTGTAATTTTGACCAAATTTTTCATACAATGAAAATGTATTAAAAATTTTAAGTTAATCAACCAGAATAAATGTAGAAAATAAACACGAAACAACCAATTTAATATTTATACGTTTATTTTTAACAAAGATAAAATGGCCAATATTTTTCTTTTAATACTTATAAATTAAAATTTAATTAAAATATATTCGATATTTTAGACATTAAATACAGAGTTGTCGGATATATTTAAAATTTTTTGCGATTAAACTATATTATACAGGTTATGATAAATTATCAAATTTGATATCCTATATTATATGAACATAATTACACTATACCAATCAATAATATCATATATCTTGAATTTTTTGACTTGTTTAAACTTGTTATATGCACAAATCTTTTGTCTCAAAAGGAACATTATTCATGAATGAACTAGAATACCGTTCGAGAAATAAAATTCATGTATATATTTCTATGTCATATTAATTTTTATCATTTAGAAAATTATAATTTATTTAGTAAGTTCAATAAATTAAGCATGCAAGTAGATGTGTGAAAAATAGCATAATTCAATGTTTATTTTCAAATACGATAATATAATATTTGATCATAACATTAAATATTTCATTGCCAAAATAAATTAATTTCGATAAAATTAAATTTTTAGAAGATTATAAAATATACTAAATCCAGTTATAAAATTATATCATTGACTTTAATCAAAAAAAAAATATAATTTTTCGTTTATTCAAAATAAAAGTCATTTCATTCTCATAAAAATTATCTGAGAAAAGAACAAGTCGAAGGCTTAAAGAAGAATAAGTTGACAATTCTGATTCAATTTTAATTTGATGAACGAAAAAAATCCATAATTTATCAAAATGTTTTGTGATTTTATCTTCATAGAACATAGAAATATTGTTTTGAAAATAATATTTATAATTAATCTAGAAATCAATAAAAATTGAAACATCAAATAAAGTATACAATCAATCAAATCATTATATCGAGAAAAGTTTTGATGTTCTCACAAATTTATGCTTCAAAGGTGGAAATAAAAATTTAGATATCACTTAAAGCTGAAATATTCTTTTTCGTTTGGCGTGCCTAATTTTAATTTTATGAAATATTAGTACTTAAATTAACGTATATAAAGACATAATTTAATTTATTTTTGGATGAAATTGATTTTTCAATATATTAATAGACGAATATTTATTTTGTCATTTTATGATGAGTTTTAATGTTTTGACATAAAGATGGTTTAAAAATTAACACTATTCAATAATTAAAGATAAATAATAGTAAATTATTAAATATTCATAAAATTGGTAATAAAGGCTATCGAACAAATTTTATATTTAATTTTCAACATACCAAGATTCTTTTAATATTTTTGTTTGAAAATTTTAAAGATAATACGGAGAGTAAATTATACCACTTTAAGAATAAATTGTTAAATTTTACATATCCAAATTCTAAAAATAAATATTAATTTTTTGATTTTTACCTTTGAGCATCTTGAATATTAATGATGATTTTTAATCGTATTATATACTATTTCAGATAAACATCAATGGTTATATCAATAATGAATTTATAACAAAATAATATCCAGTTTAATAAATGTATTTCGTTGATTAAGATGATATTTTTATAATCTGATATTATAATTCCTTGTTAAGTAGTTAAAATAATTTTTTGTTTTTGTGACAGTAATGAAGTTACTCTAAAACTATTTTAACTTCAACTCAAAATTCGAATGAAATTCAAATATTTATATGCTGAATTCAACACGCAAATTTTACAAATTATAAAATTGATAAATAAATAGATGTAAAAATAAATCTTTTATTTTCTCTAATTAGGAACATAATACATTATAAATGTTGAATAAACTAATAAATTAATTTATAAATTAAAATGGTTGAAATTGAATAAATTAAGATAAAAACACTATTCTATAAAAAATGTGAAAAATTATTTACGATTAGATTTATACAAAATATCGTTTAATTAATATGCATAGAATATCAGAAAATATTTCAAGATATAAAATTCAGTGTATCATTAATCCTATAGTGTTGACGTATGTGTGTTTCTTAAATAATGATATTTTATTGTCGAATCAATATTCAACTCCTAAAATTTGATTTAAAATTTTCATTTTCTTAGAAACTGGATAATAGATTAATGATGACAATTATACATCAAATTTCAGTTAAAAAGATAATACATCAAATTAACCTACTCCGAATTCATAAATTTAAATATAAGTTTCAAAATATGATAAATATTTTTAAAAGTTAGTTAACTTTTCAATTTTGATTGATTGTTAACTTTATATGCTACATATTTCTAAATATTCAACATATTTAACTAAATTGATCATTTTAACAACAATGAAATTCAAAAGTTGAAATCTTCCATGTAAAACATCAAAGAATAATTTACTTTATGAGATTAATCAAAATTTAAAACACAAAGTATTTTTATAAATAAATTTATTCAAAATCTTCTCTTTTGTGTTAAGATTCAAACAGATTAATATATAAGTATGATTTATCATAAAATTTTCTTTAAATTTCTCTCAATGAAATCACAGTAAACTTATTACTAATTTTTGAATTATTAGAAAAATAAATATAAATTCTTATGAATATTAATAAGTCGAGTACTTTGAAATAGTTTTATATTCGATAGGATTTCACATTATGCAATGATAAAGTTCATTTTAAAAAATTATTGTGTACAATCCTATGCTCCAGATAATGAAATCGTTGGTAAAATATTGGATGATTTCAAAATATGAAAGAATAAACATAAAATTATGATTTATAAAATTTCAAAAAAATCTGTTAATTAACATGCAGATTTTGAAATATAGTTCGAATTGATTCAAATCATCGTATATATTATCACAAACATAACACAAGTGATATAGTTTCATATTAAAATTGAAAATAAGAAAAATCTTTCTTAAATTTTGCATCTAAACAGTAAGATAAAACTAGGTAAACGTTACTTCTTATATACGTGTTTTTAAAATTTAAAAAGATAATATTTGCCATTTTTATATACTTTTACACTGTGAAATCTGATTAAAGAAAACTAGTTTTGAAAAGTTAAAATGAGTTGAGACGTCTTTCAATTTTATTTGAGACATATTTTTGTGTTACAATATTAAATTTTACTTATTTATTTACATTATTTATTGTTTGAATTAAAAATTTACTCATATTAAATATAATTTGAACAAAATTATTTTATTTTTATGCATACTGATTTTACACGCAGTAATTTTGATGATCTATCTTGAATATCAATTTAACGTGGTGTTAGTATCCGATTATTTTTATTTGAATATATACAATATATTTTTTAAATCATAAATATATTTTTCTATCATAAAACTACTTAATCATTCCTTAAATATGATGTATTTAAATCTTTAATAAAACCCCAATCTAATTTCAAATACGATTTATTTTTCAACATGTAATGAGAAATATTTTACTTCCGAATTAAAATATTCAATAAATTATTTGATTTTTGCAAATAAGTACTTCCTGCGTTTTTTTGAAAACCAAATTTAAGCATAACTAAAACTCTAATAGGTTGAAAATTTACTGTTATGTAACACATATCTCAAAATTAGAATATGTAAAATTATTAAAAGTTACTCGATAAATCTTAAATATTATATTACTTGAAAATTTATCTTCTCCTAAATCAAGTAAATAAAACATAATGTTTATGTGTTAATTAGATCATTTTTGGAATTTTAATGCTTAGTTATTGATTGAAAAGTATCGTAATTTTTTATATATTATTTACATTTTGTAAAATATAAATGCGATGATAAATTTCATAAGAAAATTGAAGATTTTTGATAAATAATGATCTTTCAAAAATATTTTATTCTCTAAAATATGTTTTAATTCATTAGATTATCCCTTTAAGAAATTATTATCATATTTAAATGAACTCTAAATTTCTGAAATAAAATTATTTTAATTCAATTAATTTAACAAAGATAATTTGTAGATATTTTTGGGGATAACATAAAAAATAAGACAGTTTAAATTGATCTATGTCAGTTGTACCTGAATATTATTTTACGATCTTTAATTTATCAAATAATTTTAAAGATGGAAATGATCTCATAAAAAGAGACTTTGATCAATATTTCAAATTATTAAATTCTTACTTTTCTCATATGAATTTTTAATTGATGTTTTTGCTGAGATAAACTTATTTTCAATCATTTATTGATTTATATTACATGACATATAAGCTTTTTTAAACACAAACGAAACATAATTTTTGAATATACTTATATGTATTAAGAGAATAATAAATGAATCAAAAGGATTTTTAATATTTAAATAATTTATATTCATTGAATATCTCAAATAATACAAATAATATGAATTATATCAAATTTATATTTTTTAGATTTACATGTTGATAAAAATAAAATTAAAAAAATCATGATATAGAAATACATGATTTTTACAATATATTTGTTCTTTATTTTTAATTTTAAAGATTAAGATGACATTAAATATTTATACACAATCATATTTGATGTTAATAACATTTAAAAATATTAGCATAATAATATATATCTAATTTATAGATTTTTAATATCTCAGTTTCAAATGATGAAAATTGTTATCTTTAATAATATTTGAAAATAACGAAATTCTTTAATGTAAACATAAATTAGATTAATTCTCAAGATTGTTGAATTTATGAATAATTAGGAATAAATTACAGGAAGAAATTGTTTTAACAAAACGGAAGCCTTACTCTTTAATGTATTGTAGAAACAATAAAAATTAAATTATATATTGAAACAAAATGAATATATTTAAATATAAAAATTGAATTCATTCTCATTTTAGATGAATCAAGCATTTTTCACTGTATGTTCCAAATATTTGAGAATCTACTATGCTTTAATCATACTTATAAAAACAATTCTAATGTTAAATTCAGTAAAATAATTTAAAAAACAAAATTTTAAAATGTATTTCACATCGAATGCGTGTTCTTAATTCCTGTAAATATACATTTTGGTGAAGATATTTATTAAATACAAAGAAAGTTGAAATGTGTTCTTTACAAATTTGGCATGAACACGAAAACACTATTCTGAAAAAGATGGTTAATATTTAGATATGTTTTTTGATATTTATTACCAAGATATTGAATCACTTTACCAACTTTAGTAAGCAGCCGCTACTCTATAAAGGTAGTTATATAAAATTTTTTGTTATTTTTGAGAAATTCATCAATTTCCTTTAAAGTTTTACTCAATCAAATCTTTGTCGAAATCTTATTTTATGTTTTTTAGAAAAGAGATATTTAAAAAATATCAAAGAGTTTACATGATAAATTCAGAATTGAATTTAACGGAAATACGATAACTGTGTCGCCATATTTTGGGATTATAGAAGTATTATCAATCAAAACTCTGTCAGAATATATGGTTAATTTACAGTTTTGCACTTCGAGATATGAATGTTATAATTCTATGTTGGTTAAAAATCTTAAAATGTTTATGTTTAAGATCTTCTTTCCAAGAATTTGATTCTGCTGAAATTTTTTTAGTGATTTATTCGATTTAATTCAGAGTTTGGCAACATGTTCTTACAATCGTATGTAACTTTCCCAAGCGGAGTGTACTTTGTTTCACATTTCTTCTTTTTCAAATTGATTTTATCGTTTTATGGATAAAATTCTAAAATTCATGCTTATAAAAAAGAATGTAATCGCATAATTATTTTTTCATTTCATTTGAATAATTCCTTTTTACGAGGTATATGCAGCTACATAATGTTTATGCAATGATATAAAATCTTTTAATTTGAAAAACAAAACCATTTTCAACAATTTCTTCGATTTGGAAGGAAAATCTCAACAGATATTTCCGGGTTTTTAAGTATTTTAGAAAATAATGATCAGATCTGGCACATTTTTAAAGATTTTTATGGATAGAATATTTTTACTCCTTTACGGATTTTATTTTCATTAGTTTATGGGAAATAATAATTGATTTATTAAAATTAATATTAAGAGAAAATATATTTCATTGAAAATGAAAACTTCGCAGACTCTCCTTGATTTTAGTAAATACAGGAGATTTTTATTTGCAGATCTTATATAAAATCAAAAAAATATATTTTTTGATGTTATAATTAAAGAAATGCTCATTAAATAAAATTATTGATAAAAACTATAACATATATTTTTAATTTTTTATCTTAGATTTCAATATAAAAATAATTAAGGTAATAGAGGAAAAAAATATTCTATCGAATGATATTAATCGTGCGAAAAAATCTAAAAGTAAATGGAGTTGACAAAACACAGATAAATATGTAAAAAATAAACTATCGTGTAAATCTTAGGATTCTCTTGATAAAATATCTTAAAGAGCACTTATAAATTTTTATCTGTATCAATTTCATGACCAATAAATATCTTCATCATATTAAGATCCATTGAAAGGTAATAAGTCGTAAAACAACCATAAGAAGCAGAAAATGCCTTCATCATAAATGTAAATTTGAGAAACATCCAATAACTTAGAGTTTTATAAATAGTTACAATTTTCAATTTATTCGATAATACGTTTGCATTGTATGAGCAGAGTCCTGCAGCAGTCATAGTGTCTTATTAAAATAATCAGACGACGATTTCTAATTTTTACATTGAATTGTGTTTTTAACTTCTTTATTTTTGCTTTCTAATTTTTATATTACCGTCAATGTGCATATATTTTGTAATATGTTTGATTATTGTCAACTTGTTATGTCTCTACAAAAATTAATATCAAGAAGATTATGTAGGAATCGGATTGTAACGGAGGTATAATTATTTATCATGCAAACATTGATTTACTTTTCAATTTTTGAAATATTTTTAAGAATTTGAGATCTGATCTTCTCGATCGTATTCTTCTATTTTTCGTTGGTACCAAATATCTGAGCACGAATTATTCAAGTTTAAATTGTTATATTTAGTATTTTTACGTGGTATAAAAATGAAAGTGTCAAAAATATGTCACCAACCATTAGCATTATTTGATATTTTTATCCCTAATTCTCAGATGTAACATAAATTAAAGGTTTTAAAATAACGCACTTCTGCACACCAAAAATGGTAACATTTGACTCTAGATTTTCTTTTGAATAATACTCACAGATTTCATGAATCGCGTAAACAACGAATAAAAGATATTTTTATTGATGTATGACTAGAATAACAATGTCGAAGTTATTAAGCGCACCTTTAAATTTTGCAAGGTTTGATATTTTAAAAAATGCATTATTGTATCAACGACTTTAATATTAGCGACCTAGATTAAGACTATTCATCGTGAAAAATAGTCAAAACTGAAATTTTATTATCACATATTTTAGTCTCAAAAAGTTGGAGTTAAAATATATCACCAAATCAAATCACATATTCCACACTTATTTCCACAGAAAATATAAACAAATTAATGACCAGATCCAAATATTAAGGCCTCTATGTTTGCCAAATTTTTAAAGTTTTTTCGAACCTTGAGACTAAAATTATTAAATAATTTAAATTTTCTAAAACAAATATTTCAAAGCATACAAAAATCAAAATATGAAAAAATATTGTTTGCAGAAGTAAATATTTTTAAAAGTGTTGCCTCACTACTTAATCTTCATAAGTTAAAAATGTGGATATATCATCCGCGAAATTATAAACAGTAAAATTCTTTTGAATGTCGAAACCGACACTAATTCAATTTCTAGTTAAAACGTAAATTTTAGTGATTGTTTTTAATAATTTTATTAACCCTAAACAACTAATCACCATTAAAATACTGATACATAGGCAGGAAAAAAGTTGATAATTATATACCGTTAAAACTATAAAATGTATAATAAACTTTCATGTTTTCAACAAAATCCATTAAGAATCAGCTTAACGAGAAATAGCAAGGAATTAAAATACAAGTAAATGAAGTTAGGATATTTAATTAAAATACTTGACAGATTTCTACATCTGAAAATAATAAGAATACATTCATTACTATCTTTTATATCTCGCACATTGTTTTATATGTTTCAAATACATTATCTTTTACCTTTTTCTTAAATTAAAAAATCTAAAAATACTAATCCCCTTACAGTATAAAATTCTTAAAATTTTTCAAGGTGTGAAATATCAATCAATACTCCGCAACGGATAAATACCCTCACATCTTTTGAAAATACTGTTTGGCAGAGCTGTTTATATGAATAGAAATATACCGCAAATGTTTTAAGACTTAAATTTGACATGAGATCCATCACGTAATGTTGAAATTTTGGGTTTGAATTGTGAATTATTAAATTTATTTTAATATTATTTGAATGAAATCGGAATGCTTCTCCGAACTCTCTAAAGTTGTCAATCAGTTTAATAGGCATTATAAATTTTTTTATTGTTCTTATGAAACACATCGACTTCAGAATGTCCTATTTTACTGAGATCAATCAGCACTTTCAACAAAAATCTAATTCCATGTTTATCAGAAATAGTTGAGATAAAATAAATGAAAATGTCTTCTGGATCAAAATCTTCTAAGATTTTAACAAAAGGTATCCTAGTTCCGCTCCAACTACTTAGATGACTAAAATCTCTGTCAATTAAAACTTCGCTTGTTGAATCGGTATTTTGATGCAGCCGACTTCTGGATACTTACCATGCCGCTTTCCTTGTTTTTTTATATCTGATAATAATTGAGGTTTTATCTTTATATCAAACTCATTTGACACTTCTGTAGATCCAACCTGATTTCTATTAGATTCCTGTGAGTGCGTCTGTTGTTTCGTCGGATTGTATCGAATTTTATTTATATGCAAGCTATCTGCTTTAGACGGATGATTTTTTAAGTTTAGGAAACCATTTTTTGAATAAAAATTATAACTATTAGGTCTATAAATTAGAAATGAACGCAGAAGATTCTAACGACTTTAAAGTATATCCTCTTATATACTTTCCTGTTAAGAGAAAAGACGTTGTATTTTCGTAAGTGTTTTGATTCTTGTAAACTTGAATGATAAAGACCATTATCCATTTTTAAATCCTCATTATTATGAAAATTCACTTCAAGAGATTGACTTTTTGTTGCTACTAATAATGGATTGGTAGAGCCTGAGGCATATTGAGGAGAATAAATAATTGGATTATATCTCTTTCTCTTTGTCTGCATTCTAACTCTATTTTCTTCTGAGAAATTACAGATGATAGATAAATTAAATTTAAAAAATCCAAATTGAAAATCATGAACATTGAAAACTTCGTATATAAATTGATGTTCTCGTAATTGCGCATGATTAGTTTTTCTAATTATTGATAAATTTACAAAAATATTCTGATTTATACCTTCAAAAAAATATTTAAAAACTTTCAAAATCAAATTAAATAATAGCTTTTTCAACATTAATAAGAAAAATAACTCATCAATTACCAACTGCTTTTAATAATTTAAAACTAGAGCACAAACTATAACATTCTAATTATTTTCATATATGCCTGTAAGGAAATTGTTAAATTGAGGTAGTTCCAGTCTCATAATTCAATACCATAATTGCGATTATTCATATTATAAATTCGCGAGCAAATAAATTTATATCGTTCATTAAACCTAAAAATGGAATATTTTGCAGTTTATGTGATTTTAAAAAATCTAAATTAAATTTCACTTTTTTCAAACATTGTACATTGTTAAAATTCCACAATTATATTTAAATAAACAGTTCTAATGTTGAATATAATGTTCTTTTGAGAAGGAAAATTTTAAATGAGATCATGTTAGATAATTTAAAGGATCAAAATATAAGCTTGTCTTCTTCAGTTTCATGATCTGTATACTATAACTTGTGCATTATGTAACCCTTTACTAATGGGGCTGGTAAGCACTCGAATAGAGGCAAGAATAACACGAATTCTCTGAGTTATTGTGATTATTTATGGATAGCCATAATCTTTAGTCTTTACGATTACCAAGAGACGTCGTTGATTCTCATGTAAATAATGTAACAGAGAAAAAGTCACACAAGCCAGAGGATAAAAGCGAAAGAATCTAAAATTAACTGACACATATTTTTACCATTAGAAAAGAACCGAAATGAAAACCTAATAGACAGAGCTACACCGAATGACGTAAAAAACACTAAAACCTACTTAGAAGTATGCCTGGATAGGTTTGAAGAAAACATGATCTTCATATAAAAGTGTGCAATAGATGATATAAAAATTTTAAATATACCTTTAAAAATAATTTATCTTAAAATATTTTGAATTTTGAGGATAATAGTTTTTATTTATGAATAAACTTTCTCAGCTAATATCAGATTGAAGTTTTTAAATCGTCTTCAAGAATGATTCTTGGATAGCTTTAAGACATATTCTGTTTTAGTAAGTTATAAACCATCTCAAGAAACTTAAAAATAACTTTCGAAGTTCTGTCTTTGATATCATTTGATTCATGTGAGTTATTACATATAGAATCTTTTTAAAACAAATATTTATATATTTTCTGGTAAATTTTATCATGTTTACATAACTTTTTAATTTATTCTGTAAATAATTATGTTAAGAGTGTACTCATAAGGTTGGATAAATGTATATTTCTGCAATTAATTATAAAAATATTATGTACTTTTCAAAGTTTTGCTTGAATATTTTGACATATTGAACTTCATTTTTCACGTAATGGTTATTCTGTCAAAAACTGCAAATATTTTTAGTTTATGCTCGTCCTATAACAATGAATTTTGTGTTTTATCAATCAAACTTTTTTGAATTTACTTTAACTATCAAACTTATTTTTTCTTGTTTTCTGAAAACCGAATATTTATATCCAACACTCAAAAAATAAATTATCTCATAAATTATCTCTGGTTAATAAAAACTAATTAAGGGTACACTTGAGATATATGTCCGTATAAGATATAATTAGACAACAAGATAAATAGAATTTTGCAAAACTAACATAAATCGAAAGTATCTGTTCGACTTTGAGCTTAATTTCTTACATTCGAAAAATTTCAATCCAGTTTTTGTTTAATATACTGTGCTTCTATTCCTCAACCTTGTTTACCTTTATAAATTTATTGAACAGTTTTTAAATGTAGCTAATTTTGGGTATATCAGAGATTTCTATTTCTATATGTTGTATATAGAGTTCTATTTTTGCACGTCAATTTAATGCCGTCATTAAGATGTTATTACGATTTAGCTTATCTAAGATTAAACTCATTTTCTCTATATTTTAGTAGACAATTATTTAAAGAATAATTGAGAAAATTAGAGCACGCTCAATGTTTTTATAATAAGACACTGAACTTAAGATTTAAAAATATAATTCTCTGTTATTAAAACTCTCAAAGTCATCAATAGCCTCAGTAAAAGATATAATTTAAATAAAACCAAAGTATATTTTTGTAAGTTTAAATATTAAAAAAACGTTAGGCAGAATAATAAGGAAGTTATATTATTTTTATCAGTTTTAAAAGCAAGATAGCTAAAAATTATAAAATTAATCATTTAAATAATTACCTTCTCAAGAATACCTCTTCGATAAATGATTTTTGTTATTCACATTTCACGCGCCAATTCAAATACAATAAATTATTCTTGCGCAAGCGCAGTACAAACTAGACGTAGCACGCCGTATCTCATTGAAAAAATAAAAACTATTTCCGTTTATAAATTTCAACTGGCATGTCGAATTGATGCGAATTTTTTTAACTAGTAGTTTTCTCAAACAAAATTAGAAATTTTTCGTCATTCTAGTGTTCTTTGTAATCAATAGAATAATTTTAATTTGTGTCTATAACATAAAATTTTTGAATATTTTATCTCATATGTATTCTAAAAATGTATTTAATTGATAAAGCATGGTTTTTTGGATAAATGTTATACCTGTTAACTGTGAAATGATAAAATAGTGCATGCCACAGCCGATATTTCATGTTGATTCACGTTTGAATTCTTCAACAAACCAAATAATTTTCATTCATGCTCTGTTTATTAATGTTTTTAGTGAGTATGATGGGGCACCGAGAGTTATTATCAGCATTCTTAAGGAGTAATTTGATATCTTTTATTTCTAACATGACTAATCTCTGCAGAGATACGGTTGCATCATTAAGCCATAAGAGATGGTGAGGTTTTAAGTTAGTGCGATTTTCATAATTCCTAATATCTTATTTTTATACTTGTTCGTTTGTTCTGAAAGGTTGTAAAGCCCGTAACGCCTGAACCACTTATTCAGAGCCTTACCAAAAGACTTAAAATAACGTAAAATTCATTCAGAATACACTGATATATTTGTCTCATTCTTACTCAACAAAAACAAATATTTTTATTTTTTCTTCAAATCTGTATTTATTATTTGTTGAACTTAATATTTACGATTTAGTTCTAATTCACTTAAGCAGATGACATTGAAGGAAGACTCTATATATATTTATCCGTTTTTCAACAAAAGGTTGAATAAGTATTGCATATCCATATAAGTATGACACCCTTATATGAATTAGAATTTTTTAAACAACACATACAGATAATCAACATTTAAATATAAACTAGTTTCAATGAAATCATAAATAAATCATTTTAGAAGCAATCTTTATTTGAAACATAATCTATATAATCAATATTTTAAATCATAAAAATACATATATGTTTATTATTATATAATTTAGTTTTTTAACAACAAAGAACATATATTGAAAACGATATCTTTAAAGAGATAAATAGAACGTCTAATAAAATAAATTAAGATTTAAAAAGAATAACTATCATCACACAATCGCTCAAAATTTTAAGAAAAAACGTTTACATTTCGCTGAGTTAGTAAATAATTTAACATATTGAAGTTATCTTAAATCTTATAAAAAGATAAAGTCAAAACCCGCGACTATTTTCAATAGTTTAAAATTTTTTCAAATATATCTAATAGTAAAAAAGTAAATGCAGAAGTCAATTATTCTATGAAAATGTTAATTTATTGAAAGAAAATAATAATAAAATTAAAATTTTAAAATAACATTAAATCATTAATTTATGATAAAATATGAAATAATGAGTTCATGAATCAAAGATATGGATGAGAAATTGTTTATTTTAAACATTTTGTTCAAAAAAGATTATTTATTAAAATTGTTTAATTTTAAATCTCAATTAACAAAACACACAATGTTGTCATCTACTTGTTTTTAAGTCAAAAGTCAAACTGATGTACATTTTCTTCACTTTGTCATACAAAGGCGATTTTTAAATGATAAAACTTAACATCGTAATTGTGTTAATATCATAGTAAAATCTAATTTTAATCTTTGATGAGGTGAAGAAATTTCGAACGATAAAACAAAATATATTGAAAACGTTTCAAAGCAATTTTAATATAGAATGACTTTAGCGAATATTCTATGATTTATAAACTTGACATTTATTTAAAACAAATTCTGTTTTTTCTATCGAATAGTTATTTATCATACAACTATTCTTCAATAAATTCTGTCTTGCTGGTAACATGAGAAGCACTCTTTATTTCAAGTTATACATTTTTTCATATCATAGTGAAAAAGACATCAAAATACCAATTAGAATGAAAATATTTTAATTTTCATCATTTAAAGAAAAGTGTCAATCTGAATAACGCGATAAATATATTTGAATTCTTCGTTGATCATGATATTAACTAAAAACATATAAATCGAGAACCATATATTTTGTAAAATATTTGGATGTACATACAATAATATTCTTGAAAGAAATTTACTGAAAAGTTTTTATTTAATTTTACAGTATTACAATTAGATGATATTTTAAGAATGTAAAACGTAAATTTTTCAAGCCTGATTACATGCAAAATCACTAAATATATTTTGAATACTTATTTTAAATAGTTTTTTTAAACTTATCATTTTGAATAAATTTTATTGAGGACAGAAATGCATAGCTTATATGATAAAAATTAATAACTATTCAATAAACAGACAAAAGTTTGAATAAATCTCTCTTGATTTCACTGAAATATCACAAATCTAACAATATAAATGAAATCAATTATCCGTTTTTCCGACTATATGAGGGAGCATCTTTATGGGAAATGAGGAACCAAGCGACGTAACTTTTCAACGAAACAATTCTCAAAGGTAAGGTTGCACTAAAGGGTATAGTAAAGCGTGAAGGTTTTGGTTAAGGAAAGTTTCTATCACTTTCTGATAATTGGGGTATACACAAAGTGTTGCTGAAAGGAGTATGTGATCGTCGACTTTCTTTGAAAGAAGAACTGAAGGTTTACCTTCTCATCGTTCTACGAAAAATAATCTTGATGAGAGATACTAAATTTATTGACCATGAAAGGTAGAGATTCAAATTTTTGATGTTTAAGGATTTTAAATAGAAAAACATGTTTTTCGGTTCTATATATTAGCGTGAGATACTTAAAGCTATTATTTAAAGTTACACGTCATATCATTTAAACATCTAGCTGTTAAAATAAAGTATAAATAAATGTAAGTGTAATAAATGATAGTTTCTTTAAACATAACGGTGAAATAAGTTTTGGCTGCAAACCTGTGAGATCAAGTATGGAGTTAAAAGATTTGTAGAGAGGTGTTATCAAAGAATAAAACTCATTTATATTTTATATGAAGTTTTAAGATGGTCAATTCAAAGATAAGGAAAGGATTTTTACCAAAATATTAATCATTTGCATGTTCATAATGATGGAATCAGATGAAGGGAAATGAAAATAGTACGCTCATTGTAGCCTGTGAACGCAAAAACATAGAGATAAATAATTTAAACATTCCTAACTTATTGGGAAGTAAATAAGTTATTGTTTCATTCAAAGAAAATAATTGTTGTGTATTGAAAATTCTCAAACTCATATGTAATTGTAAACTAATTTTTCCCTGTTCTTTCCTCTTTAATAAATTTAAAAACGTAATTACAATCAAAGTTCAGGTAAAGAATATTTATTTATATTTTTTGAATACAATTTAATGTTGAGAAAATTTTGGTATTAAAAAATTTTAATTGTCAAAATTCTCAAAATATACACGGTGTTGGCTTTCGTCTTAAAAATGGTATGATGCATGAATATTGTTATTCGATAAAAATCCGGAAAAATAAATTCTTAAATTATTTTTTTCATTCACAAGTTCATCGAGAACATACTGTATTTTAAGTGTTTTAAAAGAGACCTTAGTTGAGAATATCTGTCTTATTACTCCTTTTAGAGCTTAAAGTCAATTATCACAATTATAACACTTATCCTGCTCTGTCATTTTGCGTGATTGGTTTTTCCTGATTTAATTCAGAGGTTCGAAAATTTTGACAGCGAGAATTAAAAACTGATCTCAAAAATTTATGTCTTATAAATTGTTGATAAATTAGAAAATTCACCAAAATTACATCTTTGAGGAGTTGAATATAAAATATATGTCATTTTCATTCCTCTGATCGCAACATGATTAACTCTGTTAATGACATAGTGATTTTAAATAAAATATTCGGTGGTGAAAAGTTAAAAAAGAATTTAAGTTTATTTTTTGCCATCTTGAAAGATGCAGAAGACTATTTAAAATATCATTAAAAAATTAAATAATGAGTTTGTCAAGAACTCGTTTTAGCTTTGAATAATTCAACAATGATAATTATCTTAATGCTAAGATAAAATAAGGATGCTTTTAAATCATGAAAAAGACTTTTAAGATTTCATATTAAAATATTTTCACATATGTTTTTCATTTTAATACATCAAAATGTAATTATAGTGATGTTGTTAAGTGCCTTGAAGAGTATAACTGACTGTGTTTGCCTTGTTATTTCCATGATGAGAAAAGATTCTTTATTTTTGAAAGTCAATGATTGATCGTGTAGAGTTCTTGCAACCATCAAAATTAGCTTGTTTCAAAAATAAATTTTTCGCTTTATAGATTCTATATTAAATCTATTAAAAGTTCTTCAATACGTAATATACTTCTTTAATTCTAGTTTAAAATATACAAATAAATAGATATATATATGTTAACTGTTGAAATTATTTTAAAAGTTATGTGGCATTAACTGGCCGAATACTAGATAAATCAGTGAAGAAATCGCCACTCACAAATAACTAGACAAGAGAAATGTTAAATAGGGTGCCCGCTGTTTTCAAAGTGACGAACTGATGAAAATTAGAAAGCAGACTTGTGTTAGTTTACGTGAATACATCTTCAGCTCTTTTGAGGATTGTTGACAGAAGTTAAATTCGTATAACAACAAACGTTTTAAGATAATCCTATTTCCTTAAAAGCATGCACTTAAAAACCAATTAAATATTGATTCATTTATTTTTTTATGCAAACTAGAACAATTTATCGCAAATTAGATCAGTGTAAATCGAGCACTCTTACGAAAAATATATGCGCATAGAGCAGGGCTTTGAAAATATCTTCTTATTTCTGCTAATCTGAATGATAATCAAACGGAAAAACAATTTTGATGAAATTTATTATTAAATTCTTTTCAAACGAAATTCACATTATAAGTGCCATTTCTTATCATATTGTCTATTATGAGAAGTATGTCTGTATTTTCTTTGATACTTCGTTGTTAATTTAAACAAATAATAAATTTTACCAATGATAGAATTCAATTCAGACAAACTCATCAATATTGAAAATATTTTCAAGTTCTCACAAATATTTTTTAATTAGATCAGATAATGATGTCATTGTTATATAATCAAAGTGTTCCGTAGCTGTTAGATATCTTTAATGCCTGAAAACTCAAAATCAACGTAAAATGGCTTTATTCTATAAATTATGATAATTATGAAAAATATATCAAAGAAAGCAAATCAGATTAAAAATGGTAAATTTTTTATCAAGAGAATCTAATTTCACGTGACTTAATTCTTATAACCATTAAAGTTTGAAATATTCTCTTAAATAATCATGCTTTGTAATTTAAAGCACCTAAAATTTAAAAAATAATCAGATTGATATTTATTCAATCTTATAAAGAAAGTAAATAAAAACTAAATTTTAAGAAAGTAAATTTAGATTTGCTAAATATATAATTGAATATGTTAAAATAAAAATACTTAAACAAATTTTATCCATTCAACAAGAGTTGTTTAAAAAATCTATATAATGCGTTTACTCCCATAATTGACACTTCATAAACTGTTAAATTTCATTGGATCTTTAAATTTAGCAATCTGATTTATGATAACAAAAATTTTCATTGATATAGGAGTATTCTATGAATTTAACAAATTTCTCAAGATATATACATTCACTACCCATATTTTGAGTTTCAACGTCAATAGAATTGAGCTTTTATTTCTTCCTTATGCTCATAATACATTTAATTTAACTATTTTTCAATCAATATTCACTCTTTTATAAAGATAATGGGCCTAAATAAATAAAAATACATTTTTTCTGAAATTATGATCATGTTAATTCACAAAGCTTTTTAATTTGGTAATTTCTGAATATATTTTTGCATTTATAAAATCACAAAACCTTTATTGATATCTTTAAATGGAAAAACTTTGACTGTAGAATTTTAATTTTACCTTAATTTTTAGATATGCTGCCCATTTTTTGATTTATAGCCGTTCAAAATCTCTCAAGTTAAAGCATTTCTTTCATATGCGTTTATTTGATACCTTGTTTATTATCATCAACGTTAAACATATATAATATTTTTTAATTATAATGCAGGTATCAACGACATTTATTTAAGCATTAGATTTTATTTTAATTATTTATAGAGATATATGGTGTGAAGTATCACTGTTAAATAATAAAAAATTTCAGTATTCTTTTTCTATCATGATAATACAACTTAATTTTTGTCAGAAAGTTCACAATTTTTTCAATATTTACGTTATAAAATAGGTTTATATTCGAAATTCAAATTAATGGAAGCGAACCATGATATATCTCATCACAGGAATCATTTATTCTTTGAACTATTGTTGTCTTGATTCTTATATCCAAAATATCCACTTTTAAATATACTCGATTTCACGATACACGACATCTCATATGATTAATCTGAATCAAAAACGTTTTTAAAGTTAAAAACTAAAACTTAATGCTTGAATATCATCAAATCTAAATAATTAAATTTTAATTCATAATAATGAAATAAGATAGCTTGCAGAACTATATATTATAATATCTTTTCATCAAAAATGTTTAAGTTATATTATTATTCTCATATTTTGGTGATTTCGAATCAGACAACATTTAATTGAAACCTTATTCAGAATTTTTATGGGTATGTCTTTTTGTGATAATGAGATAAAATTACAAAACTAGTTTTGAAATTTTGTTGAAGTTAATCATCAGCAATTAATGACAAAAATATATTTTATGAGTTACAACTTAGCATAACGAAAATAATATTATTTAAGATTTAATAAAAGGTCAATGTTTAAAGCTGTATTTCAACCATTCAAAAATGAAAATATTTTTGAAAAGTTGTTGTAACTAAGGTACATTAGCAAAATAAATATTTCGAGATTTCTGGTCGTCTTTTCAAACATTTTTCTGAATCATGGTAGGTTTTGAGAGTTAAGATTTTTGAAAATACCTCACCTGTATTTTAAAACCGAAATTTTAATTTGAAAGAGGGGCACAAAATAAAATTATAAATTTTCAATTTCAACAATATCTATATATTTGAAATCAATTCTAGGTTTTGATATTTGTAAATGTAAATATTTTTGTGTTTATTACAATATAACAACTAAGAGAATCAACATTGTCCTATATTGCTGATTCCAAAAGAATTCCCAGGTTAAAACCTATTTTTGATCTGATCTATGGAAAAGATGAATGTGCTAGATTGATGTTAACTATCTCCGTTTTATCCCAATAAACGTAACCTCTTTTACTTTTCCTCTTTACAAAAAACAGCCTGAATTTAGAAACGTTTACTAGCCTAAATGAATCACATATGCCAATTTTTATGAGATATAAGATAAACATTTTTAAAATTTAATCATTATAATAAATACAAAGAGTAAATAGAGTGGTAACGTGTACATCTTAAAAACACATCAATATTTCTTTTGATATAGTATTTAAACATCCTCTGAATGAGTAATTTTGACTTGAAATTCAGTTTGAGCATAAACAGATTTTTTCAGTTTATTTTATCTGTTATCAATTATTTATAACTTAATTTCCAACAATATATCAATCTCAAGGTTTATTTTTTGGAGATACTTCCAATTTAGTTCCCTTAAAAATTAAAATACACTAAATTTTTTATAATATTTAATATCTTATTATTTCTGATGTAATTTATTGGAAAATATTTAATCAGAAAAGATATTGTCCTCAAATAAATACTTTTTAATTTAATTAACAAATATTCATCTTTGAAATACTTTATCGTTTAAGCAAGACAATCTAAATCGATAAAATTTTGTTTTCAAATCATATTAGTTTTAAAAGAATTCTTCATATCATGTTCGTATGATATTAAATTTTAATTTAAAGCTAAAATTTATGAGAAGATAAGTTGTTACAACATCCTACAAATCTTTTAGTTATTTTAATGAATGTTTACTGTTTTATTGAAACATGTTAAAATTGTAATTCCATTAAATTCATTTTAAAAAGATTAAAAATTATACAAGTTTCGAAAAAATGTGAATTGGTTTATTTTCAGATCTGAAAATCTGAAAATTTTATGAAATCTTAAAAGAAAAAGCAAATTTTATCAAAATTTTAATAAATAAGTCAAATTATACTCATTAAATCATGTTCGAATTAAAATTTTTAAAAAACCTATGAAAGTAATTTTGGCAGCAAAAATAAACAATAAATGAGAACAAAGAAGTTTATAGGTTTTATATTAAAATTTTTATTTAATCGATTGAAATAAAAATATTTATCTGTTAATAATTTTTTAATTTTAAATATTTATGAAAAAAACAACTTATTAATTTTATTTGAAAATTTTAATCGTTGATAAAATACAATTTAAAATATATATAAAAACGCTCAACGATCTAAAAAAATAAGTTTTGAAGATACTCATTTTACAATTATTTATTTGCATAATATTCAAATAAAAGTTAAATTTTGTTTTGACACTTTAAATACAAAGTACCAATTTCGTTAAACTTTACTGAAATTAATTTAAAAAATATGATGAATCATTGAATTTTTCAACTAAATGAAAAAATTCTCAACTGGGGTAACAATGTGAAGGAAACATTTTTTCTTCTTATTTAAGCGAATATTTAATTTTCTGCTTTCCACGTTCTTGTCTGAACTTTAACGATAATCAAATACTAGAAGTGAACAATTCCAAAATCGACATAAAATAAAATTGTCATCAAATGGAAACTGACATTATACTTGAAATACTAAAACCTGAAATATATGTAAAATTAAAAATATTTTTAACCTTAATTTCAAAAAGCGTCTGTTTAATATAGTTTTAAACTTAAATTTCAATATTATTTAATATTTCCTGGAATAGGTTGAAACTCAGAGATCGAATTTAATAAAAAAACATGAAAAATGTTAATGTAAAAATAACCATGAGATACATCATACGTCAGATTTACTTTGGTTATTTACATAGGTTTTCTTTCATTTAAAATTGTAACTTATATTACTTGATGTTAACTTTAGCATTGTATTATTTTTTCAATAAAAACCATAAATTACTTTATCACAGAATCATGGAATGTTTTTCTTCTTCATATTTAGTTTCTTTATGTCTTTCAACATTTTTTTTGATTTTTTAATTTTTATAAGATGAAGAATGTTTGTAAAAGTTACTCATTTGAAAAATTATTTAATTTTATAGTTATCTGGAAGAACATACTTTAGAGATTATAATTTACAAAATTAATCTCAAATCATCATGTTTTGTTTTAAAAGCACTTTCAAAGAATGTTTTATGCTAAAATTGTAATATCTATTGAGTAAATTTTAGTTCTTTATATCCATTAATAAGGAAATCAAAATTTATAGTTGAATTCTTTGAATATATCTTTTATGAAGGCAACCTGCTCATATTTAAACGACATTTTATTTCATTTTGTAAAATTTAGTTTTCCGCTGATTATGAGGAATTTTATGAAATATTCTATAAAAGAATTGGCCAGCTTGGTATGTACTTGACTGATTTATCTCGGTAAAATACAAATAAAATAGATATTAGAAAGATGTAAAATTTACGATTCTGTTTCATATACATTGACTTCAAAAGATTATGTTTAAGTCAGAAGAATTTATCACTGGTTGTTATATCCTAAAGTAATAAAATTCACCTGTAATTTAAATTTAATTATAAATTGTCACAATATTTGTGATTGAAAATATTTTTTTATTTTAAATATTTATGAGAATGGAATCAAATAATTGAAATTGTGTACAGTTTACGACAAAAATGAATTTATTGTTGATATTTTTGAATTGTAAAATACAGTTATTTTTAATAAAACTGAGATCTTGACACAATAAAATTTACAGTCATATATAATTATTTAAATCCTAAATTTCTTTTTTAAACTTAAGATAAACTAAGCGAGATGTGGTCGATGATTCTGAATAAAAATAGTTTTACCAATTTAATAAAATAAAATAATTTACTATATTTTTTATCCATTGAATACTGAGGCAGAATAAAGCTATAACTACAAAGTAATATTTAAAAAATGTTCATTACAGTTTTATCTTTTGACACATTCTCTCTGAAAAAATTAAAATCTTAAAACACTCCTGCGATCCATAATTGATTAAATATGTTTAAAAAATGAATAATTTATGAATTTTAGTTTTTCGTCCCGTCTATGTTAAAATATTGTGTTAAATCAGTTTTCAAATCATTTCATTGTTCATTTTGATGAAATGATCACCTTTTGAGAAATAAAATATGTAATTTTCAAACATCAATGGTTATATTAATTGATAAACAAATGAATCTTATTAAGATCGATAAGAGTAACAAAAATAGGTGTATAGAATATTTAAACAGAGAAAAATTAAACTTTAAAAGATTTATGCATTTGCAGGAAGATTTTTTTCGAAGAGTAAAAGCTAAGTTATTCATTCGACAATAACCAGAAACTTAAAATTTATAAAATAAACAAAATTTTGCAAACTAAGCATGTTTTAATTTGACATCTAGTATCCAGAACAATTAAAGTTATATCTAAAAAAATATCTTCTAAATATAAAATATATACGTAAAGCAAAATATTAAAACAAAATCAAGTTGAAAATTTATTGATTTATGAATCTTGAATACGTTTTCAAATATGTATGTATTTTAATCTTAAGTAATTTAAAATATTCCCGATGTTCAATATTTTAATTAAAATCGGTAAATTTAAACAGGTCATTCAAATAAAATGTAAATTTATTTGTCTTGTAAGTCAAATAAAGAATTCATTTCCGTCTTTGTTTCATCTGCCATTCTTTTATGTATTTTAAATATATGATTTTTGACTGAGTTCTCAAATAAAAAGATTTAAAATACTATTCCCATCGCACGATAAAATTTTTTATGTTTAATCAGGCACAGAGAATCAAGGAAGAATCCACATCGAAGTATACTCCCGCGTTTCTTTGAAATATGGTGTGACAAACCTGTTTTAAATGAAGGAAATATACTGGAAATGTTTTAAGACTGAGGATTGAAATGAGTTCCAAAATGGCGTTTTGATATCTTTTGTTTCGATGATGAGTTTTGGAAGATATTTTTATTTGACTATGGAGATTTTGCATTGCTTCTTCAAACTCCCGAAAGGTTTTCATCAATTTTATTGGTAGTTTTGTACTAATTTTCTTTCTGTACTTATGTGAGGCATAGGTTTCATAGTGAGCTAAAAGACTCAAATCTTTTAAAACACTCTGAAGAAATTTAACTTCATGTTCATCAGAGAGAGAAGATATAAAATAAATGAAAATATCTTCTGGATCATATTTATTTATCATTTTAAATGAAGGTCTCCTATTGGTCCTCCATTTTCTTAGATGTCTAAAATCACTGTCTATTAAAACTCCATCAGAATAATCAATATTATCATATACACGCGCTCGTGGGTATTGACTATTCTTATTTTCATCTTTTTTTAACTCACGTAATAATTTAGGTTTAAGTGGCATCTCCAATTCCTGAGATTCTAAAGTCGATTCCCTTGGCTTCTTCGAAATTTTTGATTCTGTGTTTTACTATGATTGTATCGAATTTTATTCATGAGAGAACTTTTAGATTGCTGACTTTTCAAGTTCAGAAAACTCCTTCTTGAATAAAAATCTAATATCGAACGCTTATGAATCAAATATGCTCGCAGAAACTTCTTCTGATTCTTATTGTATTTCTTTTTATATAAACTATTATAACTAGGATGAGTTCTTTGTTTCATAACGGTGATTATTTTTTGTAAACATGAAGGGTAAATATCTTTCTCCGTTTTTATCGGCTGTTTAACAGTTAAACTCTTTACAGGAGTTACACTTTTTTTGGCCATATCTGATATTTTGGTTACTTCTAAAGTATGTTGAGTAGATTTATCATTTAAAAAAATTTATGAATATTTTCATGCTTTTTATGTTCATCCAGTTTAGGGGAAATGATAATCGATTGATTAAAAATCGATATGAAAGCCAAATAAATATTCATTGTCATAAAAACTTCGTATATAAAATGGCGTTCTCGTAATGACACGTGATTTATTTTTCTTAATTTTTACAATTAAGAAGATAAACTTTTCAACACTCAATTTATTTTTATTATTTTCTAAGAATAACGCAAACAAATGGATTTCATTTATTTTTCTTAAATACCAATTAACAACAAAAGTTAAATGCAGTGGGCCCAGGCTCTAAATCCATATTCATAGTTGAGATTATTCAGATGATAGATCTTTCGGTTAGATAAATAAATTGTTATGCTATCTTATTGGTTTTTTTTGACATTATGTAGTTTAAGTGTTGTAAGATAAAAAATCCTATTTTATATGTTTTTAACATTCCAAATTAATTGAAGTTAATATTTGAAAAAGGATGTTATAATATCAAGTAGTGTGTATTTTCATTCGAAATTATCAATTTAAATCAAACAACATTTCGATGATTTCACTTATAACTTATCAATGAAATTGTAGAATTTAATCATTTTATGATTTTTTTTAGTGTCAAAATATTACCTTCTGCAAATCGATTTCATGATCTAATGCACAAAAATATGCATGATGTAGTTTTTTCACCATTTGGGTGTCGATTCGAAAAATGTCATCAATTTTAAAACTCTATTTTGGTATAAAACGAGTTTGATTTAAATTGAATCACCATTTAGAACTCATTTCAAATTATGGTCTGTTAATTGAGAAAAAGATAAGAATGGCCTTCCAAAGATGCTTTTAGATGTATTAGCTTCTCTAGAATATCTCTAACGCAATAATTAATAATGAAGTCATTAGAAACGATTTTTTATGCTCTTAGAATGTGGATTATGTGAAATTATTTTAATAACGAATATATTCATTAATTTTTTGAATTAATTTTATAGTTTTCATGAAAATCGTGTTTATTCATGTAATTAATTTTACCACAAGATTATCAATGACGGTTGGGATTTTATGTTTGCGCAATCTCATAAATTGTATGAAAATAAACTTAATATTTTATTGGAATAATTTTAACCAAAGTGAAATAATTTAGGTCATCACTGAATTCGAAGAAATAGATTTTCGTAGTTTTTAAGTTTCTTATGTTCCCATCTTAAAAATTATTGCGTTTTGATCAATCAAGCTTTGACGAATTAGCGTAAATCATCACATAATTATGTTATTCAATTTTAATAAAAACATCTAAGTTAAATTTTACATATCAAAAAAGAAAAGCCTTTTATAAGTAAATCCGTTTTATGATAAGTTTTGCGCATATTCACAATCTGAAAAAAATGAAGATTATTCTTGAGAATATGCGCAATTGAACAATATTTTGAGAAAATATAAATTGAATTTCGCTAAGAATAACATAGAATGTATCTGCTTTACATGGAATTGAAATCTAACACCTGAATAATTATTTTCAGTAATTTTGTTGAAAGACCATCAGTTTTTTTCTATCTGAAAAAATAATATCAATTTTCAGATATTTTATTCATTAAGCTAATAAATGGAAGACTTATAAACATCTGTAAATACATATTTATGTTAATCGCACAATTTATGCGCGCCACTTTTATGACGTCATTAAAGTTTTAACTTCGTTTAGTTTATTAAAAATTTTATCTACTTGAACTCATTTATAATCTGAGTTTTGTTAGATTAAATGAGAAAATTAAGCGAGTGCAATGCGGATAAGTCTATGACAGTTCACTAATATTTTAATAATCACAAAATCTTTTTATTTTAACTTTCGAATTCATCAATATAATATATCAAGGGTATAACTGACATAATTAAAACAAATCGTATTTCCGTGGGTTTAAGATTCTGTAAATCTTTTGCCGTTGAGTATTATGAAAGTAAATCTCTTTGATCACTTTTCAATCTGCAAAAAGATGTGTAAAAATAATGATAAATAAATCACTTTACTTTATAGCATCATAGAATCAAAATAACTTATTTATGAAAATAATTTTATAACTCACATTTAACTTTCCCATTAGAATACGAATATTAATTTAGACTCATGCCAATAATGAAGTAAAATTTATTGTATCGTTATTTTAAAAATTAAAAAAATATTCTAAAAGATTTATGTTTCTTGTAGAATTTGAAGAGATTTGTTTTCATTTAAATAGAGATTTTTCGTTCAAAAAAAATCTAAATATATTCAAACGTTTTGTAACCGCTGAGTAAAACTAAGTTTTGACAAACCTAGATTTAAAAAGTATGTTAAAAATTGTTCTGAAGATTTATAATTTTGAGAAATATTTATTAAATTTTCAACATGTATTTACCTTAAAACTGATTAAAGCTAAAATTAATGAATGCGAGCGTTTTTATTTCATTTCGATTTGTTCCTTGTTTGAATTTTTTATTGGAAATTAAATGAATTTTGCTGATCATAGATTTAATTTTTTTCATATGTTTTAATTATTGTTGAATTTGATATCTATGATTTCGATCTAGCTTTCGACACATATGAAATTTATATAGCAATAGAAATTGATATTATTTCATTCGAAAAAGAAAAATAGACCAATATCTTCATGTGAAATACGACATATTAATTTTTATTTTAAAAACAAATTGAATCTAAAATCAAATAAAAAAAATCAATTACTCAATAATATATTCTGTTTTATGATTTTTGTGATGTATGTATTAAATTTAACAAATCGAATTTATTCGTAATCATTATTTTTTCATACGTAGCAATTGGCGACGAGTTCTTAAAGTGCTTTCAAAATTCGAAGAATGTGATTTAGAAAGTGACTGGAATGAATATTTTGAAAGATTTGATATATTCACCAGAATTAATAAAATTGAAGAGAAGAATATGACTGATCTGTTTTTAGGAGTCGTTGGTGAAAAACCTATACCATTATTAAAACCCTGACAAATGGGGGAAGTGCGGGTACGCTCGATATTTCCATGATTAAAATATTACTCGACAGATATTTCACCCCGAAGAACTTGGTTATCTCCGAGAGGTATAACTTTATGAATATCAGCCAAAATGAAGAGGAACCGCTCAAGGTTTTTGCATTACGTCTCAATAAGACAAGCAAAAAATGCCAGTTTGGATCATTTCAAGATGACGCACTCAGAGACAAATTTATTCATGGGCTGTACGATCGTTTTAAAAACATAAGGCCGAGTTTATTGGTGGAAAGAGAACTTGATTTCAAGATGGCAGTCTAAAAGGCAGCTAAAATCTTATTACCGCAAAAGAAGCGGTAAATATGGATAGTGCTGTCACGGTTAACCAGGTCAAGAAATTCAAGCGTCAAAATCAAATGCCACGACATTGCAAGCACTGTGGTAAATGGAATCACAGATGAGCGATGCTTTTTCAAGAGCGCAAAATGTCATTCATGTGGAAAGGTGGGCCATATCAAAGCTGTTTGCAAAGCAGTGGAATCGGACATAGGATCAGTTATAAACGAAATCAATCATACAAATAATAATGTTTCTCCGTTCTATTCTTCTGTTCAGATTTATGTCCATATTAAACTCGAAATTGATACAAGCTTACCTGTTACAATCCTGAAACTGAGTGATTTCGAACGAATTAAAGCACCTCTTAAACCAAAGACAGAGATATTCCGAAGCTACAGTGGCCATCTAATTTACCCTCTAGGAGCGGCCAAGGTGAACGTAACTTTGAATGATTTAAAACAAAATTTGAAACTATATGTCTGTGACAATAGCAAAAGTCAAATGGGCCGTGATTGGATTAAAGAATTGAGCCAGGAAGGCACTTTGAAAATTTTTCCCCTATCAATCGAGGAAAGAATAGAGTATATAAAAAAATACAGCGATGTGTTTTCAAATGAAGTAGGCTTACTCAAAAACTTTAAAGCTAACATAACTCTCAAACCGAAAGCACGTCCTCACTTCTGCAAAGCAAGGCCGGTATCGCTTTTAAAAGGCGACAAATCGAAGTTGCGCTCATAGAAATGGAGAAAAGGACATAATTGAAAGGACCTATTTTAGCGATTGGGCGGCACCGATCGTGTGTCCATATAAGAAAGATGGAAAACTCTGAGTGTGCGCTGATTTTTCAACCGGTCTAAACGCCAGTATTGCAGTCGACCGATATCCTCTACCCCGAACTCAAGACATACTGTCGCGGCTAACTGGAGGGAAACTATTCTCTGTTATTGATTTGGCTTCAGCCTACTGGCAAATTGAACTTAATGATGAATGCCGTCATTTCACGACAATCAATACATACAAGGGTTTACAGGTTTAAACGTTTACCTTTGGACTGGCATCAGCGCCAGCTTTCTGCTTGCGAACCATAGAAAATATCCTAAAGATATCGAGATGACAGCTGTCTATTTAGATGATATTATTGTGACGGGTCGAACGCATAAGGAGCACCAAGAAAAGCTAGAAGACGTCATGACGGCGCATAAAAGACATTGGATTAAAGGTTAAATTGTCAAAGTGAAGATTTTTTCAAGAGTCAGTGCAATATTGCGGTTATATTATATCACAAAATGGCACCTCGATGTCCGCGAGCCAGATAGAAGCAATTAGAAACATGCCCGCACCTAAATCTACCCAAGAAGTAAAAAGTTTGTGCGGACTTATTAATAACTCTCGAACAAATATTCAGAATTTATCGACAGTTTTAGCACCTCTTTACGATATTCAAGTGAAGAGGCAGGCATTTAAATGGAACGAAGAGCAAGAGCAAAGCTTTCAAAATCCCAAAAACAAATTAGCGGAGAATATTGTTTTGGCAAATTTTAACCCAACACTTCCGATTGTGCTTGTGACCGATGCATTATCGAAGGGATTAGGAGCAGCAATCGTACACGTATCGGATGACAGACAAGAGAAGCTATTGCGTATGCGTCTAGAACATTAAATGCGAGCGAGAGAAATTACTCGGTTATCGAAAGATAGGCCCATGCTGTATGGTGGGCGATTAAAATTTTTTTCACTTATTTTGATGGAGTCCCTTTCAAAATACAAACAGACCATAAACTGTTTGTCGGAATATTAGGGAAAAAAGGTATTCCACAAACTATATCTTCTCGTATGATGAAATGGGCCATTTCCCAATCTGGAATGAATTTTACAATTTTATACAGAGAAGGTAAATCCAACACAATAGCCGACGCTTTGTCCAGACTGCCTATCAACAGAGATAGAATAAATGATTGCGGAAGTTGAGACTATAAATCACATAAAGAACAACATAACTTGCGTAAAGTGGGAAACTCTTTGAGAAGAAACACAAAATGACAATACACTGAACAAAGTTTATGATTTCATCATTAATGGTTGGCCGAATAGGAAATTTGATCAGAATATTCAAGTTTTTACCGAAGAAGAGACGAGCTGTCAACCGTAGATGAACCATCGTCATGCAAAATAAACTTGTAATCCCAGAAAAATTAAAAATAATATTCCTAAATCGAATGCATGAAGGTCACCTAGGAATTATAAAAACTAAATCAATAGCTCGAACGTACCTATGGTGGCCAGGTATGGACTCGGATATCGAAAATATGATATCAAGCTGTGCGAAGTGTCAATTAGAGAAACGTAAATTTCCCACGAAATCGGAAAATATTAGTGGCCAGCCACATCATTTCCCATGGAACGAGTACACGTCGACTTTTGGGTCCACTCGCGGCAAAATGATTTTGGTAATGATTGATGACTTTTCTAAATGGCCAGAAGCCATCATCATGGATAGGACGTCGGCAGAAGAAACAACGAAAGTTATCTCTGAGATTTTTAGCAGGTTTGGGAATACCAAAGAAAATTGTGTCGAATAACGGTCCCCAATTTACCTCGCAAATATTAAGAGATTATACAAAGGCGAACTATATTGACCATGTCAAATCAGCGAGTTATTTCTCCCGAACCAACGGCCTAGCGGAAAAGTTCATCCAAACCCTAAAAGGATCACTAGGAAAAATAACCAGCCATGACATTCATCCTCAACTTATGAAATTCTTACTAGTTACAGATTAGCGTCCCATAGTACCACAAAACAGACCACCAGCTTTATTAATGTTTGGAAGATGTCTAAGATCATGGATGATAACCTAAATTCCCTGACCAGGACCATAAGTAGTTATCACTCTAAGTTTAAAGAAAATGAGATGGTTCTCTAGGGTTTATGGAAAGAAGGAAAAATGGATTCAAGGAACAATATCGAAAGTTTTGGGACAGCTACACTATCTTGTAAAACCGCTTTTGGTACGATTAAAAGACACGCTGATCAAATTTTAAAACCGAAAAGGAAAATACAGGAAAATGGAGAAATAACAATTCCTCCCTAAATAATACAGGATTTGCATTGTCTTCCCAGATTCAGTCTAGAAACAAACGGGCCAATCTTTCATAATCCAGAAGAGTCCATCTTTTGCGGAGAACAAACAGATACGAGCTATTTACCTTCAGGGGATGAATCATTTTACAATACAGGCCCTGTAAGACGGTCAAGCTGTATAGCAGAAAGATCTGGAAACGTCCAAACATAATGATGGAGGTGTGATGTATGTATCAATCTCAACAAATCGTATTTACTCGTAATCATTATTGTTTCATACATATCATAATGTTTCAAAATTGATGACAAAACCCTGATCTTTTTCATCTGACCCTGTCGAGAGTATTAAATATTGTTATTCTCGTCAGAAGTCGTAAAAGATAGAAAAATCGGAATTACTCGAATAATTTAGACAACAAATTTAAGAAAATTGAAATTGCATGGATGAAAATTTATGACTTTTTGAATATTCAAATCATACAAATCGATGATAAATTATTTTATTGAATATTCTGATGTATTTGATGCTCTACACAAACGATAATTACCTATGCATGAATATGACGAATATAATAATAATTTAATTATTCACTACCTTTGAATTCCGACCGAATAGATCAATATCTGATTTATCTCAAAAAATTTAAAATGACCAAAATTTTTTCTACATTTCCTCAAACAAATAAGGAGCATACTTCTATATTCTTATAAATATTCGAGTTTTGAAGCCATTTAAATATCATTCCATGAGACCTTTATTTATCTTTGGGAAATGGAAAATGAATAATTAACTCACGTTCTTGTACTTGGCTAAGGTTTTAAATAACATTTAAATGTAATTTAAAAATGATTATTTTTCGTTTTTATGTGATAATTTTGCCGCACATTCATAAATTTCTTTGTATAATTTTCAGAGAAGCAACTTCTCTTCAGGATTTGAAAAGTTCGATTTGATTTTAAATATCTTTCGTTTTTAATAAATTGTCTATCTTTAATTTGATTGTATAACTTAAAAGTCATTGGTTGTAATGAAATTATATCACTTAAGGGATAAACCATGGGTTATGTGAAAAATGATTGAGAGCCTGTCAATGGATAAGTTATGTGTTAGGGGTATGCTTCCATCAAGTAAAAGATCATTATCATATTAATAATTAAAACACATCATGGAAGGGTCTTTGCCATCATACATCTTTCGATTTTTTCTTTTATATATTTTCTAATATATAGGTATAAAATAGATATTTTTGCTGTTTTACATAAAATTAAATTCTTCACGTGGGTATTGAGGAATTTTTGTATTTTGCGCATGAATTAAGCGATTGCTACAATTCTTTAAAAATCATTTTATTATTTCTTTTGATCTTATAAAATTTTTAAATGTTTTGAGAGCGGAATTAACATTAAAATGATCAACTAACCACATATATTGTTGAAAGATAGTCTTTCGACCGTAAACAAGCGTAAATATGAGTAATAACTCATAATACTCGAAGATGCAAAAATACCTCTCTAGCTTATATATTTATAACTATATTCCGTTAAATCTTAAACGAGGTTAACAAGAATTTCCTAGATTAGTTCGTTCCACCAATTTTGTTTGGTAAAGGTGAGTCAAACCAATCTGGCCGTGTTCCGAGAAAGTTTGCCTTCATGTAGCAAGTTATTGCTGTTCTATTAACAAGGGTTTGGCCGTTCGGCCACCTCAATTGAATATTTTTTTATTATTCTGTGCTGGATAGTGTGAAACTCTTACAAATTAAAATCCCCATTAATCTCAGCCCGCTTGGTTAACCTTAATTCAGAGGCATTAGTTCCTTGCGATTTTTTGTCGTCTCTTATGTTTTCTTTTAAATTATGACGACGGGACCTTCCAACTATGTCACAGTCGGGTAAAAATTATGCCATTTCTATTTTACTTCTCGGACTCTCAAAACACGTTAAATTATGAATGTAACAAATATTACGAATAAGTTAAAACTAACCTTCATTAATTCGGTAACAATATTTTGACAATCATGATACCGTGGTTAATAAAAAAATCTTTTATTCAAATTAAATAATGGTAACCTATCTTTCGCATAATCATTGACTATTCGTTTTATCATCAGAGACAGCGAGGCAGGCGGTCAAGTGTATAATTTTTTTAACTATTAGTAACTCTATCGCTTATACATAACTATTACGTTGATCATTTCTTGCTAAAACTGCATTTTTAGTGGTATGGTGGTTTGCTATTCAAAGGATGACAATGGACTTTACAACGACCTCGAAAAAGTTTGTGTGGCCGCAAAAAACTTTTCAAGTACATTTAGAATCACTCATCAACAACTCTTGAATCTTTGAATTCAATATAATCTACTCCCATCATTCGAATGAGGATGTATATGATTTGGTGTCTCGTTGATTTTGAGTGATTAGCATAGTTAAACTAGGTTCATAGTCTGATAATGGTGATTATTTAATCACTTAGAAAATATCCCATTTCCTAATACTGTTTTCAAAGTGATCATATTTACTAAAAAGGAAAAATTTGAAAGACTTCTGAATGAACCACATTGAGAATTATGTCATGTGGAGATAAAAGGAAAAGTTTATGAGATGAATGTCAAAAAAATATACTTTGGAAGTAAATGGTGTTGTTTTAGACGTGGATTGTACCAAGATCATTAACATTAGACTGGATGGGATTGAAAAGACAAATTTAAGTTTGAAATATTTAAAAACTCAAAGTTGGAACGAACAAAAAATTCATGCGGAAAAAGCTGATCCAATACCATCAAGGGGTGGTTGTTTTGTCTAAGATGCAAAATTTGCCAAAAACACACGATAAGAGAATTTGAAGGAAATAAAGCTTTTATTAATATTTTTGTCAACTCATCAAAGTTACACGTTTCAACATTTTTAGATCAAAATAGTTATTAACCTCGAGGAACTGGGCAACACAAGTATATGTATGCCAATCGTAGACTGTTAGGCTTTTGATAGTTGCGAAATCAAAATCACATTTTCAACCTACTTCTAAATAAATGGTCAGGTTATAAAATAATTGGATGAAAAATATCTGCATTTGTCTAGTTTTCTATTGATAAGAATGTGATTTTAACAACACAGTAGTTGGCGTGATAGCAAAAATAAGGACCTCCTTTAATCGTGATAATAAAAAATATTGGCGAAAACTAAAGTAATGAATGGTATTTATCTTTTATAAACGATAATTGCCCAATGAGTTTTAATCAAACTTCGATCGAAGATTACAGATATTTTGTCTCAATTGTAAGCTAATATCAGGCTTACAAAACCACTCCACGTTATGGAAATATCTGACGAGAAACCATTAAAAATCACAACATAGAAAGTTATCTTGTCTTAACTCATATAATAGAAAAATGGTGAAGACAATAATTGTTTTACTAATCCACAATATTTATTATGATTAAAACCCGTGTTTTAACAAACATGGACGAAGACCCATTCGCTTAATGCAGAGTAGACGATGTAAAATATTAACATCAATTTTATAACCTATTTTTGGTATTCTCGCCTTAGCAAGCATATACTCATCGAGAAATACTGAAAGTTGAGTTTTGGTGTCCCTGTAGTTCTGACGTTAAATACGATGTTTGCCTTCGCCCAGGGCTAAGAGCCTTAACATTTAAGTGTCCAGTTTTTGGCCTCAGTAATGCTTTTGAGAGATTGAAAAGCAATTTGAATTTGATTTGAGAAAAAAAAGTTTTTAAATAATTCAGCGTTTGTCTTGGATATCATTATATTCTAAGCTTACATTCTTAAACGGTTGATCAGCTCTAAGAATTTGAAAAAGCTAGACTCTTCAGATGATAGAACCAGAACCAAGGTACAAGTTAAAAGTTGAGAAGTTCCAGTACACTTGTAGATATATTATTTTGAAACAGTTTTTGACATAATACATAAAAATTAGATGATTTACTATATTTAACGAACCTACCAACATTTAAGAAATTTTATGATACACATGATCGTTTTATTTTTGTAAGACTAATTCAAAACACTACGAATACCCTATTTCTAATATAAGTTAGCTAAAAATAAAGCCAACCAATAGTTTTGGAGAAAATCATAGGAAGTAAATGCTTTGAATGCCATATTTGAATTTTCTTGTGTTTCAAAAGGAATTTAAGCTCTAATGAAGGCAATGGAGTCGCTCAATAGGGCCATTTTATGATCATATTTTTATCGAATGTCCAAAACTCAACAACTTACTTAATAAGGCCACTCACATCAGCACAACGAAAATATTCAACATCTGAAGATTTAGCTTATCTTTCCAAAAGTCTCTTATAATGTTTTTTAAACAAATTTTCTCAATGATATTACATAAAAAACATTTAAATTCAATAAAAGTCGCAAATGTATATACGCAAGATTTTTCTTTGAAGATTAAGAATGAGTCAAACCTATCATAGCAAATTTCGAAGGACGTTTTTGCTTATCTCACGTCCTTTGGTAAAACTCTGCTAAATAGGTTCGATTGTTCAACGCTTCACCACCTTTCGGCACGCTCTCCAAGCTTTAACACTAGGTTTCAGGTAGCATGGGACTCTCACTCAATAAAACCCACTCTCTCCTCGGTTAAACATGGAATCCTTATCTCTGTACAGTCGGTTGGATGGGAAGGAACGATGTCTCATTTCTCGTTATGGTGATGGAGGAGCAGTCTCCACACCCCATCACAATAACTATGAACCGCAACTTTACGTTTGCAGGCCCTCGAACCATCATCTGTTTGTATTGATTTAGGCTGGTTTACATACGACCTGGTTGAAACTTAAATATCACTTAAAATTTTTTCAGTCTTTTTGAGTGCGTGTTTTCTCAGAGCTTAGCGTTATAATATCAATTGGCTTTAAAATTGTTTATCAAAGATACACAAAAAAGCTCTCACAGAATCCATCCAAAAATCTTGCACGAAGCGATAAATATGATAAAAAAATTGCCGAAATCAGCTGGAAAGCAAAAATCCAACTTCACATGTATGTAATTTATTACCTGAAGACGGGTATTCACGTTTATGGACATTTTATTTGCGGGTAAATTTCACAAATTACCTCGATATTTGAAATTCCGTTGAAAGAGTTTTAATTCATAATCCTATAACCTCTATTGTGAGAGGGAAAATCGATTTAGACAACTAGTTTAGTTTACGAATATAAATATATCTTCATTTTCATTAAATGAAAAACATCAATCAAATATGACCAAATGGTAAAAATTTTACTTTTTTTAAAGGAAGCGTATATTAGTTCAACAATGTAAAGTATTTTTATTTGTAAAGAAGTTGAATAAATTATACAAGAATTAATGGGATTACGTAACACATTTTACCAGGATTTTTTTTATTTTAAATAGAATAATTTTATTTTCAGAAATTTTTTTGAAAAATCTCATTCTTCATGTAGCTGGGAATATAACAGATTACCCATTAATATTTGGCGATCTTAATTTACCTACTTTTGATTAAGATATGAGAAATTAAAGTTGATTTCGACGAAGTTAATATTAAAGTTGTTTTTGTGTAATTTTGCTAATTATTACGTCATCATCTGAAATTATTTTGTTTTAATGCAAGCGTAGTTACTTTCAATTGTTATGTATATTCAATTATGTAAGTTTGTTTACGGAATTTAATAAACTTTATATTTCTAAACTAAATTAATAAAAAAATAACATGGAATGTGGAGGAAAACAGTTTAATGCCTTGTGAAAATCATTCGAGAACCCTAAAAGGAGCTAAAGAAGCTAATAACCAAGCTGGAACTTCGATAATTAAAAATTATGTGAGCCAGGGAAATAAAAGGAAACAGGAAGTTTGCAAACTGATTTAACTCCAATCTTTAGGGGAATAACTAAAGGAAGATAAACGAATTTAGAAATAGCACCTGCGAAGTTAAGATCGAATGTAAATTTAAAAAGTTCTTGTTAACATTACTTGCCACCATCATTAGAATATTAGAGACATTCTTTGAAAAAAAATAAAATTAAGATTTCTTGGTGTGACTGTATTTCCAATATTTATCAGAATTATAAGCAGAAAAAGTATTAAACACTTTTATATTACTCTCTACTTTATGAGTAATTTATCTCGCATGATTAGAATTTTCTTATCTATTTAAAATGATGAAGTAACTTTGTCTCAGAAATATAAAACATGATACCACTTAGTTATACTTCTTTATATTCAAAGAGTTCTTATTCATAAAAAAATTAAAATTATTAATATTTTGTAGTTTCTAAATGGTGACGACTGTATTTTTCTCTTTATTCTCAAATCAACTTCAAATACACGCGCGTTGAAAATAGAAATAAAAACAAGTGTAAATTAAGATTCAATTAATTGGTTTTGCTTTTGATAGTCTATTTTAAAGATTGAAAATAAACAACAACGTCAACTTCAACTGAATATATATAGTTTCAACCATAAAGATGATCCAATTTCAGTAATTAAAAAATCACAAAAACGTTTAAAATTGACATGAAAATTTCTGTTAACGGCATTATCTTTGTGTAATCGATTAGTATTCAAATTCACAAAAAGATGCGAGTTTATAAAAGTTCTATTTATGTTCTTAGAAAGCGTAAGAATATCAATGAATCAAAATTTATTTAAAAATAAACATGATTCAGATGAAAATTTCATAAATTTAAGCATGAATAGTATTTTTGAGGTTCGTAAAAAATCTAGAATCGTGCGCATTTATTTAAAATCTTAATGGTAAACATTAGACCACTTAGCCAAGTTCTAAACTATATTCAATCATTGAAAAAAGTTTCTACTAGTTCACGGAGCTTTGAGGAGAGAAGATTATGATTTTGATGAAGGTAATACATTCTAAGTGTATGCTTTTCAGAATTTAATTTCTGAAAATATTACGCGTGCTCAATATTTATGTACATATTAGTCCGATAAATAAAATCTCTTTTAAGATGTTACAAACTTGATCATTTATCTTTAACTGACACATATTAAGAGCATAACCTTTGAAAATTCACATATAGAGCGATTAACGTTGGTGCATTTTAATATCCAGAATAAGTTAAATTCAAAGAATGTTAATATTTAAGTATTATTTTGATGTCCACATTGAATTTCGACACACGAAAAATATCACAAAAACGAAACCTAAAAAAATGATATCCGAAAAAGTAAGAATGATGAATTTTAAAATAAAAATTTTAATAATGGTTTTATCATTAAAAAATGTATGTTTTTATCACTTCTCATATATGGAGTCATGTATTTTGAAACGTTCATCACTAGCATAAACACGATTTAACCAACAGACATAGGCAGAGGTTCATAAGCCCTGTCTCAAAAATAAAAAAATTTAATCAAAATAAGATTCACATTCTCATTCAAATTAAAGGATAAAGTATAAATTAAAAGAGAGTAATTCATAAGAGGTGTGAGTTAGATTAGATTTACGTCTCAATTTTTACTTCATCTTAAAAATCTCACCTCATATATGTTTGTGGGGTAGTACATGATAAGAGTACGCATAAAAGATATGAATGGTATATCATCCTGAAATTCGACTTTATTAAATAAATTTAGTTCACATAACTTATGCATCTGCATTTAGAGTCAACGAGTTTTTAAGATTTAAATTTTTTAAAGGAAAATTTTGAGGCGTTGCAAAAACAAAAGGTTAAAGTTTAATTGACAAGAGGGCCAAATGAAACACAACGTTCTTCCACATTTCATGTCATAGTTTATGGCTACTATACACCTGATTAAACAAAAAAGTCAACATTCCTGTTTTTAAAATAATAAACTTGACGCCCAAATAAATCAATTTGTAACCAATATAAATTTTATGAGTATTTATTATATTTAAGATATTCGTAGAAAGCGTAAAGCACAAAATCTGCTTACTTTTCATTATTATATAATTAAAAATGTTAAATTGCCAAAATCTAATATTCAATGATTGTTAACTAACTACTATTTTATACATTTGCGTTATTGATCCATTTCAACTCAGCTAAATTTTATCGTAAAATTAAAAAATTCTTAATCCATGAAAATCGTAAATCACAATGAAAGCTTTATTTTTACCTGATTCTGAAACTACGATAAAATAAATATTTACACATCAATAGCTGTAAATGTATATAAGAAAGATAAATCTTTGGAAAATTTTATGTATTTCTATCAATGCATTCCAGTTTGAAATTCTCATAATCCATATCCTTGTAAACAAAAAAGACCATTGTCAGTCATCGGCGGGTGAAATTTTTTTAATACTGATATCACAGTAAAGCTACAATGAAATAAAATAATAAAATAATTTTTAAGGAAAAATATATAAAAGAACTTCTACGATACATTCGTTACGAACAAGGGTGTCTATAATATTTTTGACCCAATTTCAACTAAAATAGTGTTCAAAATGCAACAAGAATGTAAAAAGCTTAAAATTGAAAATGTATAGTTATGACAAAAAATATAAAAACAGTTGTGCGCGTGTCTACAAACGGCTTATCTTTGTGGAAAACGTAAAAAACCCACTTAAACGTCTTTTAATTTCGAATTTACGTTTGTTACTATTCTTATAGATTTTAGAATTTTATAAATAAAATAAAAAAATTAACGCATAGTTGACTACTACTTAACTTACGTCATAAAAAGGGTTGAGACAAATTTACTTAAATGGAATTTAACAAGGATATCTAATTAACTGGACTCGTAAGAGACATCATGAACTTTATTTTGAAATTTAAGCTCTTTTATCAAACGATATTACAAAGTGTTAATTATTCAGATTCCAGTTTCAAATTAACTCGACATACCCGAAAATTATTATGTTCTAATATAAATGAAAAATGAGCCAATTTACTTTTGTAACTCATCTTTTTGATGACTAATATCAAAATTTGATGCTTATATTTGGAAAATTTAAAACAAACTACCGGGAAGTGATACCGAATTTATTAGATTCGAAAAATATTTTATCGTATATGAGACAAAATATTATGTTTGTTAAAGAATTGAAACATTCTTGAGTTTGATAGTTTTAGCACAATTAGAATAAGGATAAATCGCTTTTTAACAGAATGGTTTTTAATGGGATCAAAATAAATTGAAAACTTCAAATAATTTTATCTAAGGAATGAATAAAAGGCGTGTGTAATGTCACTCTTTTGACTTAATTCTGCGAATTTTTGAAGTTGTCATAAAAAATGATGACAATTGCGCATAAAACAACAAAAAAAGTGGGGATAAAAAGCTTGATATATCAATTAAAACTTAGAAAATGATGATTTCCAAAAACTTACCATTTCATACAGAAAAATTGTAAAGAATGATTTTGAGCTTAAAAGTATATTCAGTTTACTTTGTTTATTAATTTCAATATCTTATAAATTCGTCTTGAGATGTCTCTTAAAATGCTCGTGAATGTTTAATTAAGAGAGTAAATCAACAAAAATACAGCTTGATAACATCTATATTGTACAATTAATAGGCCTTGCTCTCATATGAACACATCCATTGTCTTAAGTAAGGTATATCATATCGTCATTAAAAAACCTCAATTTTGTATTTGAAATCTACTTTTAACTTTTCATATAATTTTTGGTCAAAAGTGAACATTCTGTGGAAACATAATTATGGATGTCAAAATGAGAAACTCTTATGAAACATTAAATCACGTATTATAGATTCAAAGTAATCAAAAATAACTGATGAATCTTATCATGCAAAAGTGAGATTCTAAAATCAAAAAAAGTTTCTCTGGTTGAAATTGAATTAGTTGGTTGATGATCCTCAAATTAGCTTCAAGAATATAGTTTAAATATTTTTGCGTTTATTAAGATTAACGAAGTTTAGAAAGACTTAATTTATCATATCTTAAAATAGCTACATCATAAGCATGTTTTAAGTGAATTTAATGCAGTATTTTAAAAAATTCGCAAAAGTGACAAATTTAGAATTGTTCAAGGTTGTAAAAATTTAAAGTATGAAGAGAATTTGGCGCGTTAATTTTAAATTTGTTGAAATAATTCGTATGGCGCAGAATTTTGGAGGACTTAGTTAAAGTATGAAAATTTTTAACTTAATACTCAAAACTCATTCACTAATTTACGTCATAAATGATAATTTCTCAAATTACGCTTACGTAACGAATGGATAATTTAGGACAAAATGTAATTATTAAAATTAAAATTCTGGAAGACATCACAATTAAAGCTTGATTTATCTTTAAATATGGAATAAATGTGAAAATTTACGACGCATGTGTCAATTTAACAAGATTTAAGAACAATAATTCTGCGAGATTACGAACATGCAGGTACATATACGATAATTAACAAACCGATGAACATATACTTGATCTTCGTCGCTATTATAAGTCAATCATTTGAGATTTATTTTGACAAAGTCGATGATCCGAATAAAAAAGAAGTTCAATCTCCATCAAACTCGCAAAATACCTCGGGTGCCACCAAGCGATCATCACACGCATACAAAAGGAAAACTCCTTTTAAAATTTACCCTTCTAAAACAGTGACAGAAACTAGAAGCGCAATCCATCGTCGAGGTTCTCCTGAATTGATTCCTACGTTAAGACGAAGTATCACTCGTTCTTTCCTGGGATCAAGATCAAATCATAGAATATCATAGGAAGCTTTTCCCATTATTTTTTATCTATAAGCCATCTGTATACGATCTATTTTCGAAAAAAAGTTACCTTACCTTTAAAAAGCATAAATATGAATATAAAACCGGCTTCCTAAATAAAATTCGACAATCTAAGAAGCTGCAAGAAAGTCTTGAAAAATTTAGAAGAAGTCAAGATAAATTGAGAACCCCATCGAAAGATTTGAGAATACAATTAGAACCTTCTTTTTTTAGAAGTTCCTATAAACTCGGAAACAAGAAAAGCCAATATCATGGATCGCAAGTGTACCAGAATAATGATTCTACAAGGCTGAGTTCAATTGACGATAAATTTGCCCAAATAAGCCGTTGGAAGCATAATTTGCATCCATCAGTTATGAATATTCAAAAATTCGACACAAAAAATGTTTTCATGCATTACAAATCTCACATTTCGAATAAAGGTGAAGTAAAATATTTAGAAAATATTTTAATGAATTTGAGTCTTTTGTCTCTTCTAGAAATTCATCGACATACTTAAAGTTATAATTTAATAAGCTTTGATCTACCTCGACAACTCATCGATCATTTTAGAGAGTTTAATGAGATTATGCGGCATATTTTGAATAATAATGACGTCCGTTTAAAGAGTCGCAGTGCAAAAAAAAGATTTCAAAATGATGTTGTTGAATTACTTTCGAATTTGAGCCAGAAAAGTTTTCCGGTATGTTACAAATATTTAGTTAAAGATTTGCAGAATACTCTTTTCATCTAACACGAGGACGTGTACCTGGTGTGGATTCCTCATTGATTCTTTAAATCTTGCAAATTTTAAAATGTATAATTTGTCAATGGACCAGTATTAATATCAAATTGATTTAAGCTTACTGTCAAATCTAAATTATTTCAACGATACAAGGAAATGTGTATGGTTCACTGACAATTGCAATGAATTCTTTCCTGATATATTACGATTTAGAAAATAAAAAACAATAATTTTGATATAATTTTATTCTTTTGATTCTCAGTATAGAACAATGTTAAAAGTTATTGTGAGTTGTTATAATGGCCAATGTGTTTTTATCGACCAGAGATGCTTCGGGTTTCTTGGATTTTAGGCTACTTTTCTCCTGCTATGACTTAAGAGTATTGACCAATGGCTTCATTTTAAAGAATTTATAGATACTTTTAAATTACGGAGGAGAGTATGTTTCAAACCATTTGTAATTTTTGTTTCAACTGTCATGTTGTAACAAATCATTAAATTATATTTGTACCTGACACCATATGTTAAATAGTTTCAAAAAATAAAAATTACATATTTTATAATTTTGAAAAATTTATTCTTGATTAATATGTTTCATTGACACATTTTCAAAAGAGAATTATTCAGAGATATACTTCATTTGTATAAATTATGTAATTTTGTGAAACATTCATGATAATATTCTTAAGCATGCATGTAAATTGTCCTGTTTTGTTTTTAATAGTTTTTACTATAACCCAAATCTAAATGAATATATGTTTAAAATTTGAAGAAAATTTTTGTGTGTTAAATTTATGAGCTGGCTAAAAATCCATTGTTTTTGTCTAATTGATGCCAGAAAGCAAATTTTATGTTCATTTAAGCTATAAAGTTTATCAATATAATTTGGTTATTTTTAAAAATATAAATGGATTAAAACATCAGAGTTTTTAACAGAGATAACTTGAAATTTAACAATTTTATCAGTTTCTGAATTTACTAAATGTTTTATTGGCGTTAAATCGTTTGATCAAAATGAACAGGTAAATTGAAGAAATTGTACTTTGATATATTTTTAACTCAAATATTTTGATATTAAAAATTTTAAGAATCCTATTTTCATGCAAAATTAATCAAAAAGTCTCATCAATAAAAATCTATATGTGAAAAATTATATTCTGTTAGTTTGTGTGAACTTCATTTGTTAAAAATCATGGTTGATGCAAATCAAATTATTTATTGAGATATAAAATATTCCTTTCATTATTAATTTGAAAAAATGAATTTCGATTGGGATTTTCTATCTTCGTTTTATTATAATCTACCTTCAATGATAAAGCTTGAATGATGTATTAAAGATGGAATTTTATGAAACATTTATCTTTTAATTCTTAGAAACTTTAATTTCATCGAATATTATGAATTTAAATAGTTTATCTCGAGATGAATGATTTCAAACTTCTTTATTAAGTTTATTTTACTTAATATACCATGATAAAGACGATTATTTGTTGAATAAACAACCAGATGACATCGAACAATGAAATAAAAGTTTATGATTATACTATGATAATTAGCATAAAGAATTACAAGCTTAAACATAAAACGTCGAGATTTTTTCCCGCATTCATTTAAATGTCAATTGATTTCTTTGAAGATATCTAAATGAATTATAATAAATATCGTTAAAATTACAACAGATTTTTTTAAAAATAAATTATTTTTATGATATCAATACCAGATTTTTTAATTACATATTAAAATTTAGGTTGATCAAGAATTTACAGACATTTATTCCTTCAGAGGAAAAATTTACTTCAAAGTTAGATCCTAAAAATGTTGAAATATGAAAATTTTAAATCATTGAAAAAATTATGAGATAAAGAGTATACATCTGAATAATTATATATATTGTTGAATAAATTAAAGAGGACGCTCGTTTTTACCCATAATATGTAAATTGTTTATTATAATACCTCAACACTTGAAAGATAAAAATTGATGCTCAAACAACTAAATGATATTTAATAAATTAACTATTTTGATCGCAAAGTTTTGTCGTTGTTAGAAATGATTTAAATGTAGATATATTTGAAAACAACTCCACAAATTCAAATAAAATCATAAATAATATGTAAATTTCGAAATACACTTGACCTAAATTTGATTAAAAAAACTTTAAATTTCTTATTTTCATAAAGTTCGATGTTTGAACTTGAATGTAGCGTTCTTACCAAATGTTTATTTTTGAATTACATTGATAATTTCGTAATTCGAGGTCAAATTTAAATATCTTATAAATGAAATAAAAGGATCCGATCGATAAATATCACCATTTTACGTCGAAAATAAATATAGAATCTCTTTTTAAAATGCCTAAATATCGATTTTAAGAATACTAATGGAATTTTGTTTCAAATATCACAAAAAGCATTGAATGGAATTCAAAACATTTTGATTATAAATTCGAAAAACAGTCCACGTTTATCATACTCAAACTCATAAATGCAAATTTCAGTTCTTTATCTCTTATAACTGATAACAGGTTTCGTTTAGTTAAATTTATCATTCAAATTTATTTATATTCTACAAAATGTTTAATTGATGGATATTTTATAAAAGAATAATTTAAGATGGATTTTAAAATTAATTTTCGAGTGAATCGAGATTCAGGTATTTTTCATTTTTTACAAATATAGCTTCACCGAACAATAAATGTATGGCTCTGTTGATGATTCCATGTATAAATATAATTTAAGGAATACTTTTTGAGATTTTTAATTTTTTTATTCCTTGAAAGTCTGGAAATAAAATTTACGATTCTAGTTGAAATCTTGATCATAAATGATTTTATGAGCAAATGAAACATTTGATCATAACGTTTAACTTTGACATATTCGGTAATTATTTTCAATATTTTTCATTTTTACATTTCACACAAGTTGAACTGTAAGGAAACGAATTTATATGAATTTTCCATAAGAAAAAAAATCATTATTTTGTCATGTATATTAAAGTTATATAATTTGTAAAAATAAAAATTTTAAAATAATTTTGAAAAATTTATGTTAACGTGAACTAATAAACAATATTGTTATGAATCATTCAAAAACTATCTTCATGAATATAAATATTATAAGTTTGATTAATTGTATCAAAAAGTAGCATTGGTTCATTTTTATTTTTTTGAAATAAAATCAAGTAAGATATAAATATGGTAAAACCTATTTTAATTGAGTTAAACTGTAACTAGTATATTTAGAATAAACGTTAATTCAAATACTCTGCCATTTCTCTTCTATTCGATAATCTCAGATGAAAAATATTTTATTAAAAAGTGAAATTTCAGTAATATAAACCTGACTTTATTTTTTCTAGAAGAGAGAAATTCATTTTGATATTTTTCAAATTTAGTTAACTGAGATGAATGAAGTTTAAAAATTCTATTTATTTGTTGTTAATGCATTAAATGATTTAATTTCAAAAAGTCTCTCTTAAACAGACGAATGTACACATGTTAATGTACGATTTTCCTTGTGTAAAACTATCGTCAGTATTAGAAAAAGGACTGCACCTTATATTTTTGGTGATTTATATTCTTAATAGAATAAAACACGATAAATACTTCAACTCTATGAGATATATTTATCAAATAGATTCGAATTAAATCGATTCATTTAAACATATTTATTCCGCATAGCTTGTAATCATCATATCAATTTCCCCAAATTTTTTTCACTTTACAATTTTAAGATAAAAAGATGGTTTTAAGGTTCTTGAACTCAAAATATACGTTTAAAATATGTAAAATAAAATTTTACATATTTTTATTGCAAAATTATTTGTAAATTTTAACGATTTAAATACCATTGATATTTTTTCATGTTTTAAAGAATTTTACAAATCTACTTTAATGAATATATGTTGAATATCTTTGTAAGATTTTGAAAGCCCTTTAAAAGGGAGAAATACGAATTTCCTGAAAATTAATATCTAAAATAAAAGGAAAATTTGCTTGATAAAATAATTTTAAAAAAGTAAGCGCATAAATTTCATACAAATTTTGGTTTATATCTTATGTCATTTAAATTGCAAAATTGCCAAAAAACTGTTTGTAACCTTGGTTCATCTTCTTGAGTCTTCTCTAGCATACATTCGATGTGCTATACATCGATTTAAACGTTAGCATAAGAGTTTTTTCTTCATTCGAAACGTTAATTTTTTTTAAATTTATTGTCACTGGGTTTTAATGCTCTTCTGAATCACATCCTAAAATACTCACTTTTAATTTTATTCTTTGCCGTATCTGGCTTATCCATTGATTAAGTGCCAATTTTAGCGTCGTGTCTATTTTATATTTTTGCTTCAAATACATTTTCAAAAAATATTTAGGACGATTCGTTTAAAATAATACTATGATTTAAACATAATTCTTCAAATATAAATCGTCATGTATATATCTGCTAACTGAGAATATCGATGAGATAACTAACTGTGGACAGTATAAATTGAACAGAGTTAAATAAGTATTAGTAAATTTATTTTGTTTAAATATTCAAATAAAAAATTCTAACAAATACAGCAAGCTTATATTTGAGGTAAAATTTTGTGCTCATTTTGAATTATTTACGTATCTGATTAATGTGAAGTAAGTTTTGTGCACATTCTTTGATATTCAATTCATTATTTTAAATGAGCCACGATATTAAAATTAAAGTGTGATTTTGTTGTTCTTGTTTTCAAAAGTAGTATTTAAAATAAGCGCCTTAAGCAAAATCCCAACTCTCAAGACTCGATGCTTCAAAAATATTTTTTAAATATTTAATTCTATGTAATGTAGTCTTATCAGCATTAAAAATTTATTTTGAATTTTAAAAATTACAAAAAATTATCTTTCATTTTTTCAATTATCAAATTTTATCTTAAAGAAAAATTTTAACTATGAAAGAATTCAATATCATGTTTATCATGAGATGATAAAATCCAAACTTTTTGAATTCTACCGAATACCAGTTCTTAACTGAACATGGTTTTTATATGTTATCTAAAATATAACTTAAAGATTGATATGAATTTATTATTAAATTATTATTGAAACGATATTTGTAATAGGAATGAACCTTATTAAACATTGACATTTGAAGATAGACTGAAGATAAAAATCTAATTTATATAGTATCTGGTTAGTAGAGGTTTTTGGTAGTTGATAAGAATCTCAGAAAAAGTTAAATTTGACTTCTTATGTGAGAGTTACACTTAAAAATTTAAACACACAAAACCTGAAACATTGGGACACAGATAAAGAAGGTGGTATAAAAGGTGAATTCAAACTTGCTTCTTCGTGAATCAAAACCCAAAAATTACAGTGTAGTTATAGCTGTTAAAAATAATATAATATCGATCCATCTCGGGTTTACTCGAATTATCTTCTCAAATAAGCTATTGAGTATTTATATTTTTAATCTGGATGGAACGAAAAGATATTTATATTTTTTGTTTATATACAGAATAATAAATCTTTAAAACAACATTCAAGTTATTATCAAAGCTCAAAAACATAGAGGTATGAAGGATCGTTACATTTCATACTAATACTTAAAAGATGAAGGATATCCCGCGATTGATGTTTCAGCCACTAAGGACTACGCCTTGGAAATCTGAAACGCTTTACTTCATTGCTAGAACTTGTTCTTTTGATCTTAAAGAGAGGGATATTTTTGTTAAAGGATTTCGTTTTGTCGAAACCACAAAATAATGGCATGATATCCATTATCTGTTTTGAATTATCTACCATTTTTTATGTGGGTTTTATTTAATAACTCAGTAAAAATTTTAAGGAATTTAAATTGCCGCAATTTTATATTAACCTACCTTGTTCAATGCATCCTCTTATAGGATTTAAGAATTGATACTGTCTGAAAATTCAATTTGAATTTGTCTTTCATTTTGTTTTGAAATGCTTAAAATGAGATTTGCTTGATTTCATTAATTACCCTCTTTTGACAATTGAAACATTTCTGGTGGTTTTCTATAACTACCAATTCCTTCATAAGAAATTTCTTCATGATATCAATTTTCATAAACTCGAGTGAATTATAACATTATTTTTTCTTTAATATTCTAATCGAAGATTGGCATCACTCTATCCTGAAGGAGATAATAACTCTTTTGATAAATGTAAATATCGTAATAAGTTTATTGTTTCCAGAAAGGCCATTTATTTAATACTAATTTAATAAAAATTTCATTTAATCTTGAATAACGTCTAATTTAGTTAGAATTATGCGTTGAATCGATCAATGCAAAAATATTGTTGTCACAATGTACCATTTATAAGAGTATAGATGCATAAGAAAAGTGCAAATATTTGTTGAAAGGTATAATTGGTGATGAACATTAGGAAAGGCATGGAATCATATCCGCACGTTTAGAAAACAAACTGTAAATAAGACTGTATATTTCCTCGAATCATAGACGATTTCGAACCGAAAATAGCTTCATTCCAACAAAAAGTATAAATCTATTTTTTCTCCTCATGTTGTCATTCAAAATTAATGCCTATCAGTGGTAAAGTATATGATCCTAAAATGGATTGTCATTTAATTCATTGAAATACACAAAATAGAAAATACTTGACGTTTGCTTTCTACGATAAGTTTTAGAAACTATCTGAAGATTTTAGTTGATTTACTTATCAAATTTTTTCCTCAATAAGTTGATCTGTAATGTATTTTAATCAAACAGATGAAGGGATAAGCGCCCTGTGATAATGTGTTTCTTGTCATGAATCAAAATGCAACATTCTGCAATTTGTTATCCAAAAATCTTCTTCAGCTGTTTTTATATTTCTTTTGGATTCTCGAAGTAAAATTTTTAAAATACAAATGGTATTGAACTTCGATTTGCTAAGATTTTTTCTTTCAATCATGGGTCACGTAAGTCATAATCCTTTTTGATACATAGGGAATATTCACTCAAGCAGTCGATGACTGTGTAATTGTCAGAAATAAATTTTCATCTCTAGATTAATTTTATTTTCTTTGAATCCATTTAGTGAAGTGGAAAATTAAAAATCGTTTGACGACAAAATAAGCACACTGTATAACCACGAAAATATTGAAATATTCTTCATTTTCAGGGTGTAATTTTTGTTTATATAATAAATAATAGTTATATGTCCTCAAAGGCGGCTCTTTCAATATTTTTTCTCAATATCCTTAAGACTGATGTTATCTTAACCCATATTTCTTACTCTTGGCTCATTCGTTATTTGTTGCTTGCAGCCTGATCTAATTATTTTCCCAGTTTTTCTTACATATTTTTCAAGCTCTGCAATTTTGAAAAGATTCACGGCTCTTTTTGGCATAGTTTCATGTTCTCATTCTACTTTATGTTTTTATAGTCCATTACGAGTTTGCCGTTTCTAAAATTAGTATTATAAAGATTTAAACATTAAATATTCATAGAATCTGTCTTATTAGGAGACAAGCAAGAGTGAAGATGTGAAAAAATGAAATAGCTTCAATACTCTTCAAATAAACTAGTTTTGGTTATATATGATCAAAGATGACCAAAATCAAAAATTATTTGACATATTCTATCGAGTAACAGGTTTTAAGTTTTAAAAATGACAAATCTATTTTGCACGAAGCATGCTTGGCGTATAAATCAAATACAGTATTTTTATGTTTGTAAACTTCAATGGGGGTTAGTTCCGAAGAGGCGGTTCCATAAACACATAAAATTTATCAGCTCGTAAAGAGACAGGTATGACTGTCATCTGTCTTACATTTTCTCATCAGTTACCAAAATACAATTGTTTTAATAAAAATAGTCACTTCAGAATTCAATTAATTTTATTTTAATATCTGTGTGATAGATTCGATCCAATTGAATTTTCATTAGGAACGCTTTTTATAATAAACTAAAACTGGAAAAATGGAATTGTTTTTATTTTATACAATACACACATGAAAAAAGGCAAATAATTAAGTAATAATATTATGTAACTTTATTTGTGTCTGATACAGCACTCCTAGAAGTATTCTTCCTTGTTTTAAATTGAATGAAATTTTTATAACTGCAGCTCGTGCAGTTTCGTTTTAATTTAAAATGATCTCAGAATTTACATAACTGCTGCTGATTTTTATAGCTCATCTCCCAACCTTTAATGAATCCACTTGTTTATTTTAATATTTGATCTGAATATTTTCACATTCTTACATACCAAGTAGAATAATGTTGTTTTTTAATTCCTCCTCATTTAACTTACCACCACCACACTACTTCGTTTATTTTTAAGCCTTAAAAGGAACCGATGCCTTTGAGTTACGGTCGCTCTAATAGGTCGATATGAGTTTGGAAAGTCATACACAACTCGAAAGAGGATGATTACATCAGGACCAGAGGGAAGAACGGCAAAACATAGTTAGCAGATCTTCACAGAAAGACAAACGCATAGGTTTGAAGCAGTCATGCTCAACAAAAAACATTCAGACGACACCGCAAAACATATAATGATAATTTAACTACCTCAATGTAAATTTAATAAGGGATATAAATGTCACTTTGGTGTCGATTTTTTCAAAACCGATAATTTCTGAAAATTTCTCTTGATCTTAGCTTCCTTCTCTTGTCTTTTTCGTTGATTTTAAATTTCTTCATGGTCTAATTTTACCATAAAAATATGTATCGATTCTTTGACTGACAATAAATAGTGTAAAAATTTTATTCTTTATAAAAACTCATTTAATAAATTTTGGAGATGTGATTTACTTATCAAATTAAACTAATACTGCGGAGTATTGGAAACCTAATTTTTGGCTCAGGCCTAAATTTCGAAAATGTATGGTTGGTGAGACGTATGGAATGAGAAGTAAATAATTTATGAGTTGAAAAAATGAATATTTTTTAATGTAATTCGTCATTTTATCTCTTTATATTTATTGAAATTACATCATAATTTTTCCTTGTTTATCAAGCTATTAACATTTTATAAAGACCTGTTAATTTCTTCGTTTCATAAAAATTTTACCATTTAAGAACTATAAGACATCTGAAAATAGAAATTTCGTTACATTCTAGGTTCAAAACAAATATATCAACAATTTCAAAAGTTCAAGAATTTTTGATATGTCCCATACATAACTATACTAAATTAAGATATTGAAAAATTTTTATTTCATTGACTTAAATTATAATGACAAAGCAAGAATTTAGTTTCACAGAAATACATTCTTAGTGCACTGAAAATGTGCTGATACCAGTTTTGAGGTAATTGTTAATTAACGCCATCAAAAACTAATTAGCAATAACGATAGAATACGACTAATTCTCGTTAAGATCGTTTTTGCGCAGGCAGACATTCATATTTAAATAAGATTTTTGAATGAATTATTTAAATATTTATTTTTTCAATATCTTAACTGTTTTCAAGGCAATTACATTACCATTCCTAATTTAAAATCTAAAAATATTTTTTTCAAACACATGCAAAATTAGGTTAAATTATAGGAAAATGTTTTAATTCCTAAAGAACGACCATTTGTTCTATTTTACGAGAATAAGAACCTTCAAAATTTTCAGTCATGGTAAAATTTTAGAGTTAGTCTAATTGAATAAAATATAAAGCTGAAAAATACGAAAATTTTGTTTCTTAATCAACGGTTTTAAACAATATTTTGAGTGGGTTTGTGAGATGCGCATTATTAGTTTAACCATGAGACCCGTATTATTTCTACCAAAATTTTAGTGACAAGAAGAATGAACAAATAACTAAATTTTACTCTGAGTAAGTATTTAATGACCTTCCCATTTAGATAGTGAAAGAAAAGCACATTTTTATTTTTTGAAATTTGTATAAGTCAATTTCAAATATTATGCATAAAATGGTTCATGGAAAAATAACCTTTTGTTAACACAAGAATTGCTTAAATGTTGAATTAAACATGAAAACTAATGAGAATTTTGATTCATATAATAGAAACGAAAAATATCTTAAGTTTTACCAATTTAAAATGAGGCTTTGATTATATTCGTTAAATGTTAGATTTATGCAGGTTAATATTTTTTTATTTTATGAAAATTTTATTCAAGATAGAATTTAAATTGAAATATTTTGAAACGAGTGTTAAAGGGATTTTTTTCATTGAAGTGTAAATCTGTTTACGAAACTGCCATTTTAAACTCACGCGCGTGTTTGTCCGTCAGATTAACTCATTCATTCCTTGAAATATTTAACCTAAACCATGAAAATAAAATTTTGAAGCAAGAAATTAAAAATTTAGGAATTTTTGATTTATAGTTTGATTTTACTTGATATGAAAAATGTATGTTTTGTTTGGCTTGATAATATGTATGAAAATGTTTATATGTGAGTGTTTTGTCAAAATATCTAACATTTATAGAATTGATTTAAAAATAGTGTGAATAAATTTACGCTTCAATAATTCTTCCTTTTTTAAGCAATAACACATTACACGTCAATATTTAAACCCGAAGATTGTTAAAAAGTAATCAACCTTGAACATGACTGTCGAGAACACAAAAGTATTCTTGTTTCTAATTTACAGAAAAACGACTCTCCTGTAAAACGAAACGATGAAAATACTGATTCATTAAATGAAAACGTACAAAGAACAAATACGGAATTTTATATTCATATAGGAGGCAATATCAACCCTGCCATTCACGATACGTTTCCGAGGGGAACAATTATGGCCTTCCCATCTGAGGAACCTTCTGAATATCGAAATCAGCCCATGGTTGACGTTGAGAACAACGGATCAAATGATAAATCTGAAGCTTTATCCTTGAGTTTCTTAGAATATTCGATGAGCGACTCTGATGCATTCGAATATCTAAGTTCTGACACAGAGTCGATGGAATAATTTTAAAAAGATGACATTTTATTCTAATTCTACTTTTTATAAGATTGTATTTTTACACTTTTATTTTTGAATAATTCAATTTAATAAAATTGTCAATGTGTGACTTATGGTGTTAATTTTAATATTCCTTTCTTGGAAAGTGACAAAAAAATGTTTTGTTTTATTTGTCTGTTATTATTGATAATCTTGTTTATTGCATCTAAATTAAAACCTATTTTATTTAATATCTCACTCTGCTTTAACCCTTGTAAGTGTTAACGTGGTATATTTATTGTGTTTTTGTCAATATATTTTTAACGTTCATAAATATTATTCTTTTACTATTAAACATCAGTTTTCGATCTTTATAAACTCATTTTTTTGAATATCTTAATTAGAAAGATTAAATTTTAAACATTGAGTTATATCAGAATATCTACCATTATGTTTTAAAATAGTTAAAATTACATTGAAGTTTTCTTATTACAATTCTTTGACTTTCTGTTTATTCCAACCCAGTTTATTATTTATCTCTTCAAAATAATATCCTATGGATGATCAGTTCAAATTTAACTTCAATAAAGGCTTTTAGAGCCATATTACAATTTCAAAATTAGATATCAATAGATTCAAATTTTTTGATTTACATGAATATTTTTGTTAAGAATCAGTTATCTTAGTAGTGAGGGTTATTTCAAAGATAAATTTTAAAATCGTGATGAAAGATACATCTCTTAAAATACAATCATTAAATATTAATGGCTAAAAGTAAAAATTAACTCCGGAGATGGATTGGATTTTTTTACTGAGTTTTCTGTATTCGACTAGATCGTTTCATATTTAAACATTAAAAATTCTTAATGATGTATGACCTACACTAATATTAAACGTTGGCACTTCGAAGGGGTGCAAAATATAGTAATCTATAACCTAAATTAATTATGTTGATAATTCTTCTGTTTTACATTAAAATTTGGCACAGAATGGATGTAAAATTACCGCTTATATCATAATTCTACTTTTAATGATGAGGGGAGCATGCGTCAGAATTTAGAATCAGCCATTTTGTTCAACCATCGAATTATTTTACCAGATTGAATTTTCCACACAATATTCTAATCTTTTCTTAATTTCTATTTGACAGAACGATGTCCTAATTCGTATTTTTTCGGAACATAGATCTTTTACATTTACTGGTTTAAAACACATTCAGTACATTTAAAAAAGTTAATTGACTAAATTTGAGTAGAACTCTTAGGTCGAGATAATCCGTTATTGATCGTTGTAAAGTCATGTGTTGGAAAGATGTGAATTTTAAGTAAGTTGAAGATTCCAGACTTGTTTCCTTTAGAATTCTTTCAAATTCATTTGTTTCAAAGATCGTGGTTTGTATCAATACAGAATAGAACTATCAGGATGATTAAATATCTGTCATTAAAAATCAGTTTGAATTTAGAATTAAAAAGAAAAATTATTTCACACGTGATCTATTCGAATGCCTCGTTATTTTTAACATATCAAAATTCCAGTTAACTAAAGAGAAGAGAATTCAAATACTTTCATACGTTAAAATTATCAAAGATAAAACCATTTTTGAACATTATGAGTCATCGATTCAACCTTGCTTCTATGGATAATATCTGGATAAAAATTCGGAAACATATTTTTTATGTTATATTTTCAGCAAGGATTTAAAATTAAGTGAGACGTCTCATCATGTAATTATCATGAAAAACTAAGACTCAAAACTTTCGATATATTTAAATATATCAGTTATTTTTTAAACGAATTGATCGTTTTTGATTTTGATTTATTATTGATGAAAAGGAATTAGAATGTGAAATGTTACATTCTTTAAAAAGAATGCAAATTGTGATTCAACACGTAAGATATGTGTTCAAAATTATGAATAGATTTTGAAACTTATACTTGTCAAGTTATTCTGACAGTCTAAAATCATTAAATTTTATTCTTTAAAAGATGGTATACCCAGTTAAGTATAGCCTTAAAATCCATTTCTTTCTGATATTAGATTGCCAGACATTAATTTTTGTATTTTGAAAAAGGCCTTTTAATTATCTCAAAAATTTCTATTTAAACACTTTTATAATAAACACTAGAGTTTGATGTTGAAGAAATTTAAAAGCTTAAATAATATCGCTTGTAGTTTTGTTTTATTTTGAGGTTAAACCTCAAAATAAAAGATTAAATCTATCATTTAACAATGTTTGTTGCATTAATCTCACCATTATCATTTGTTAAAATAAAACTTTTGAAAACTTTTTGATATATTTGTGAATATTTGTACCTGATATTTGTCTATAAATAATTTTAATGAGATGGTAAATAAACTTCACATCACACATATTGATAATATAATTCATTGCTTTCAAAAGTTAAATTTCAAGTTTTTTTGCAGTTAAAATCGTGAAAAACTTACATTTAAAAATGTGAATGTTACATTCTAAATATTGTTGTTAAATACCTCGAAATTCAGCAATTAAGCGTCACTTTTTTAAATATGTTATATTTTGTGGTGAAAAGTTTAGAGTTTTTATTGTATGAATCTTACGTAACTAAAAAACGAATTAATTGAATAATTTGTATATTTTAAGAAGGTTTATATCAAGCAGAACTCTGTTTACAAAACAGGTATATGTTAATCGATTTGACAAATCTTTCTCGAGTTTAAAATGCCCAGTCTTAACGATAAGTATAATTTGGCTTTACGATCTTAAACGTATTCATGGTCCAATACTTTATCTAAAATAGGATTATAGAAGAAATATTTCATAATTAAACTTTAAAATAAAAATTCAACTTATTTTTACATTTAGCCACCCTTTTAATATAAAATGGTAAAACTTATAATTCAAAATCATTTACGGATATTTTGTGGTTACTTAGAGTTAAATCCTTTTTTTCAAAAAATATTTTGAATGAAACTAAGTGATATGTTTTGATGACTATCACTTACAAAATAAAGCATTATTTGTTTGTTAAAACCCACGTGCGCATGATAAATTATGTTAATTTAACTGATAAATTCTGCCACGAAGATGAATCAATAAGAATTCTTTTAAGATTTCTGGGTTTGTACTCAATCTAAGGGTAAAACGCTTGGTTTATACTTATCTCATTCCAACTCTTTTAAACTTAACCTTATTACGAGCTCAATTGAACCAAAACATCACCACATCATACGAAGGCAAGAGAGTGGTAGAAATGATTCTTAATTTCTGGATGTTTGCAGATTGACTTCTTCTCGACATGAAACGAAGAGGAGTTCATTTGTAAAATTTTTGTAGTTTTCAAGATTTATTCATGAATCATCTCAAAAAGTTTGACGTTGTGAGTCCAGTCTGTACAATTCGGCCTTAAATCTGCCATTTAGCTATCAAATGGAAAATATATTGCACGATCATGGAAGTATCGGCCTCATCTGACAAGACACATGTTATGTTCCTTTCAGCAGTTAGGAAACCTGGAAAACCGCTCAATGACAATATAATTCGAAGCGTTGCTGTTTTGTTCTTGAATCAGAGCGATGTCTTTCAAAAATTCAAGCCAAGCAATAATTTGACATTTTTTGAAAATCTTATGTTTTAAAATCTAAGAAATTCTCAGTTATTGACTCAACCGTGCTTTCTATGTCGTTAAATTTCCAACTTTTCAACCACGTGCTTTTTAAAAGAATACAGCAAATTTAATTCAATTTCCCCAAAGTTTATTTTGATATTTAAGTGAATTTTTAGTGAATCTGACCCAATTCTCGTTGCTAAATTATAAATATCAAAGAAGTTAAGATGTTATTTGAAGTCAATGTTAATTTATTTTCAATGTTCATTGATATATCGAAATCTTGGATTGTTCCTCTCGATGGCATTATTTGTCAGATTACCTGTGAAATGGAAGAAGTTAAGAGATCAAAGCTTATTCATCTGTAGAGGTCGAACTGTTAAATTAAAAAAATCTTAAATTAGATACATCAAATAAATACACCAATTTTTAAATTGGATTTAATAAATGTTTTTTTTATACGTATATAATTCCCAGAAAAATATACCATTAAGAAAATCGAATCCATCCATTAATCAGGAAAAAATGCTAAAGAGAAGACATAACCTCTTTAACTATTTTCTTTGACTAATTAATGGTTGCAAAGTCAACCATCTCTTTCTCAAACCGTTCAATACTTATTTCATGGTGAGCTATATAGTCTCGCTTGCAATAAAGATGATCGTTGAAAATGAGTTTGAATAATTTGTTCATAATTCAGCATTTTAATCAAAAGATAAAGGTTATCACATGAGTTTTTCCAATTTTTTGAATAATACGGATGATTTAAGCTATCAGTGCGTCTTAAGAAAAATGTTTTCGTTAATTTCCATAGTTTGACGCTTTTCCCTTTTTGGCACCTCATTTTTAGTGTAAAAAATTGTTGCTGGGTCGTGTAAAACTATCACCTTCTAAAAGCCTTATGAGCTCCTCGGACCACTAAGCTATCAGTTCCTCTCCGACATTCGTTCCTTTATAAGAAATCTACTTCTCTTCATGAATTCTGTTGTTTTATTTTAAAAATATATTAAACATCCAAAACTTCCAAAAATGAACAAAAATTTTTTATTTTATGATTATAATTGATTGATTTAGTATTTTCTATTGATAATGCTGATTCTTTTTAAATAATAGGAGAATTATTGACAAAACGATGGATCTAATTTGATTAATTGAATGTTAAGTTGTTTTGAATTTTCGAAAATTAAAAATTATTTCATATTATATGAGTAATATTCTTCAGTTTTATGTGCATGATTATGTGTTTGCGTCTTATTTTAAGAGCAGAGTTAAGATTTGTGATCAGGCGGAAGCAGAGATTAAATTTAAATTAAAAATAAATTCTTTAAAAAACTCTTATTATCAATAATTATTGTTGAGTTACAATTTAAAACAACAGGTAAATTAAAATAAACCTTAATTTATCGATTTAATTTTCTCATTTGAAATTGATTAATTATACATCAGACAAACGAAATCGTTTTCATAAAACACAAAACATGAGGGTAATTCTCGATAAAAAATACGTCGAATATTCCAGATGAAGTTTTAATCTAATAATTATGAATTTAATTCTAATAAGAATTTACCAAAGAATTTTTGGTTTGGCATTCCTACTCATTGTTCAATGGAAAAATTCAAATGTATATGATAAAAATTTTTGAACATCAGCAAGACCTTCAAATTTTAAACAATAAGTCTATATTTTTCTACTTTTAATCAGATAAGAAGATGTAAATTTAATTTTAAACATCTAGACTTCAGAGATAAATCCTGATATATTTTTATTGAAAACATTAAACGTTATTAAAAAGATTTCATAAATAAGCTTTTTTTATTTTTAGCAAATTTGAACATGGATGTGTTGAGGCAGATACTTTGTAACTTGAGAAGTGTGAAATTTAAAATTTAAAAACGAAACATAAATTTTACCACGCGCGCTGACTGTCACATCTAATCAACGAAAACCCATATAACGCAGTTAAGTTCGATTAAATTAGTCTGAGGAGTATTTATAAAAAGTAAATTTAAATCTAAAAAGTTAAAAATTATAATCTTGAAAACTAAAAAAGTAAATTCTAATTCACAACAAGGCATGCGTATTATTAGGATTTTTAAAGTTTTTCCTAAACATTTTTGTATGGTTTAAACTGGAGAGTATTTTGAGCTCAAAAATAACAAAAATTTTCCCCTATGCATACGCGTTTTATATGAAGATTTTGAAAGTCAGACCTACAAATAAGGTATTCTTAACTACTAATCAAAAAAATGTCGTTTCTCGGCAAAAATTGCAAGATAGAATTCACTCTTTGAAGAAAGCGGCAAATTCAAATGCTCTTTCTCGTAAATATCGATAAGAAGTTTCAAATATATCATAATCCAACGTTTTTATAGGATAAATGAGAAATTATTCATTCTACAGGTGCAAACAAACTAATAAACGTCGTTATTATTTGAGTTCAGTTGAATTAGTACCCATCGAAAGACAACGTATCATTGCTCGTTCTTCGAATAAGGAAATCATGTGAAAAGTATGATAACTATCAAATGGCACTTTTGCGCCATTTCTACGTTTACAGCCCTCAATATACAACTTTTTCTCTCGAAGAAGCTAAATTACTTCCAATAAACCGCAATTTTGATCAAGACAACTTTTTGAATATGATTCGACATGTGGTGATGTTTTAAAGGCTTATTTAGATGAATCTGAAAGAAGCCAGGATTGATTGATGACAGAATGAAAACGAATGTTAATAAGGCGAGATCATAAGTGCTTATCGAAGTTTGATAAATTAGAAAAGGAGAAAAGACAACATCTAGGCTTCATAGGATATCAGAATACCGATTCTTGAAACGTTATTTATATTGACAATCAAAACAATAAAATAAGCCAGTTGAAGGAAAATAAACTTCAAAACTATTTAGACAGTTCAAAAATTGGACCCTGAAACCATTTTTGGCTTTTTCAAATCTTTGATAAACGTGAGATTAGATTTCTATGATATGTTTTGACCGATTAAAGTATTTTGAATCAAATTGATAATGATAGGTTTTAGAAATGTTGTTAAAAATTTGAAACCAACTACCTTAAAGTCTAATAGATGACCGTTGAGAATTTTTAGACGCAGTAATGAATATCAATATTAAGTATAAAATAAGTCCGAGTACGCGTTGTCTGAATCGTGGATTCAAGAATGACATTCAATAGCTCATGTCAATTTTGAGCCAAAAATCATTTGAAATAATACATCAATCAAATAAAATTGTTTTGCGAAATAGCACTTACATAAAACATGACATGAAAACAGTGTTGAGTACTCATTAATCTATTGCATCTTAAGAAGTTTAAAAAAAGTAAAATTTTTTATGGGAATAGTTTTTAACATAAGTATAAACAAATTGCCCATAAATCAAGTCTTTAAAAATACAAAGCAGTGTTGTTTTTTAATCGCAAACAGAATGAATTTATTATTTATCTTTGAAGATATTCATTCGCCATTAATTTTTATCATATTTTACTTGTCTTATTTTTAGTTATACAGTATTTCGCTTATAATTAATCTTACTTGATAAAAAAATAATTAAATTTCTTAATATTAAAATTAAAGCTCGTACACCGATAATTTTCAGATTTTTAATCAATACCAAAGTAAAATTTAATCATCTTTATCATTCTAAAAAATTATACGATTTAAAAAAATCACAAAACTTTTGTTGACTATATTGATATATTTTAAATAATAACTCTGTGACATGATACATTAATTTTTTCCAATTTTTAAGAATTATAACCTGGTTTTTCCATAATTATAAATATTAAATGATTAAAATTTCAATTATTCTCAAGAAAAATAAAAATACTTAATTAATCATGGAATTTTAAAGTTCATTTTCATCGACTCAAAAATTTTCATTATGATGGTTTTGTGTATTTCTATCAAAAAAATAGCTTTGACTCAACTACTCAAAAGTAGATTAAAGTTATGGTATCTTTATGCAACCGTCAGGTCGTGTAATTATATGGTCTTATGTTAAGTAGTTTTCACCTGTCTAAGTATATAAATTGCAGTTTCTCCTGTTATTTAAAATTTATCTGTTTCAAAAAATTATAAATACATGGTGATGCACTGAAAAGTTAAAAATTTCTGCATTTTGAAAAATAATTGTGAATATTCATACCAGTTTCGTTTTCTAATATTTAATTTTTTATATATACATTACATTTATGAAAAGTCTGAGACGGAAAACCATACGTGTTTTGTCAAGAAGTTTTGATACAATTTTGTCTCACCTGACGTATATTCGAAGAGGTACAAACGAATTTACAGTTTTAAAATAAATTTTGGAATACTATATTAAAAATCGAAATTTATGAAAAATGGTGTTGACAAAATTCCATACAAATTTTTATATAAATCTTGTTTTTGTTTTGACTTTAGTTTTGCTTAGAAAAAGGAGATTTAAATGTTTTATAAAATCTACAGTTGCGTTTTTGAGAATATTTATAGCATTTGATGGTTCGAGTTTGAGTATTTTCTCAGAACGGTATCTTAACAGTCCACTTAGAAAGTTTTTATTTAATATCAGAGACCATATTCGTTAATACACTTGTTTTAAATTCAAAGATTGATGTTTTACGATTCTAGATGAAAATAAAAAAGTAGTAAATAATAACCTCTGTGGTTCATTTTTTACTTAAGTAACTTAATTCCTAAAATGTAAGGGTCTTAAATTAAAATAATTGTTCAAAGAACTTTAATAAATGGTATTGTCGATGAAATGTTTTTCGATGAAACATTTGACTTACATTAGTGCTTTAAAGCAAAGATAAATGTTTATTTTTTATGAATGTATCATTCTAAATATAGAAAACACAAATATTTTCAAAATATTAAAAGAATAAATATTAGGTTTATGATAAACGTTACAATCTTTGCAATTGACAATAAACTTCAAATAAACTAAATTGAGTTTAACAAATTTACCATTTTATTTTACCTATATTCCTGCATTAACTGCAATATCCTTATATTTCTCGAAAAAAGAACCTTGAGTTTTTAAACGTAATCTCTTCAATATTTCTCTTTAATGATCCCGGTTGAATTTGGTTATATGTGCCATTCACGAAAATTCACGTTTTTTGACTGGATAAAAATGTAGAACAGGAAGGATTAAAAACAACATTATTTTTTGATATTTTAAGGTCAACAAAAAGTCCTCTATATTGGTGAAATAAATCACTATCAATACACAAACAGTTTTCAGCTTTTTCTGAGCTGATTAAGATTAATTGTCGTTAAATTAACATTCATGAATTATTCGTTTTACATATCAGTTATTCGCTTTCATTACAGAAGTAGTTCTACTTCAGGAATCATGAACAGTCAAGAAAGCTAATTTCGAAGCTATTTATAGCCATAGAATGACCTTCAAGTGTCTTTACCTCTTTTCTCTTTCTATTTCACAATTCGAAATCGGATTTTTCTTCAAACCTTGAGTGCTTCTAAGAGTTATCCAAAATACGAAACTATCTTGTGCCATATATTTGATTAATTAATTTCTGGTGTATGAATCAATTTAGCCTACCTTAAAAAGCATTTTTCCTTAAATTCAACCCTGGTAACCTTTCGTTATATTTGATTGTGAACAAAGATCTTAAACATTCAGAATTCATCAATCAATTTCATAATCGAAACAGTTTGTGTTTCTTTTTCGCAAACTTCATTATTGGAACTTGAAAACATGTTCAAAACATATGATTATGTATTTAAATTAAAGATTTACATGGCACATTCTAAAAAATTACTTGTCCTTATAAATATATAAAATAGATGTAAAATATGACTGGATTATTTTAAATACTATTGAATCAATTTCATATGTATGATATTGATTGCATAGGAAAGGGGATCAGTAACCCTTATAATTGGTGAACAGAAAATATTTGATTTTTCTTCAATTAACGATGATTTACATACGTTTTTTTTAATTGACTAAAATTACATCTGTTATTAAATTTCCATATGTTGCTTCATCAAAATATTTTTTCATAAATTTTCATGAAGTCTAATTTATTTAGGTATCCAATTCTGAAATTAAAATATAAATTAAACAGAAAAATCTGATAAATTAAAAATAATTTTTATATGGGACGATCACCCAAACATTTTAAGAATTTTAATTCCCAAAGAAGAGTTATTTATTCATGAACACAATACACCTTTCAGTCACAATAAATATATTGAAATTTTATTTGTATTGAAATTATATCAAATCATTTGCTCTGAAAAATTATAATAAGAGATATCGTAAGCTTTAATCTAGGAAATGGAAAAAATTTTTAATTTTCATTATGTAACATAAATATTTTATTTTTCGAGTGTTATGAAAAATGCTTTAAAATATCAAAGTTTGTCAAAAATTTTAATGTAAGAAGTCATCTGTTTGAACGACCCAGAATTTAATATGAGCCGTATCACTGCTGATTCTTTCAGTATCGTTAAAAATGAAATGATCATCTTAATATTTTATTTGTTGAAAAAAATCAACTTAATAATACTTGATAAATTTCCTTTCAAAAAAATCTTCATGAATATTTAACTTTGTTGAAGTTTTAACATTCAGAAGAGATTTCATGTAACCTTAACTTAGCCTAAATATAATATTTTGCATAAAAATTAAGAAAATAATATTATTTCGTGTTTTCGTATTTTGTGATGTTTGAAAATTAAATGAATCAACTGCTCAAAATATTTGTTGTAAATAATTTCTTAACTTGCTGCTAAAAGTTAAAATTTATATATTTAGTTGATATTCAAAATAAGTCCCATTAAAAAATGATTATATGTGAAAATCAGTAAGGTATTTTAATGAAAATATTTCAGCATTATCCGTTTCTATTTGAGTAAAACGAGAGAATAGTGATAATTGAATATTTATGGATCGTCAAGCATGCGTTTGAAGTATTTGATACATTTCAGACAATAAATTTTAAAAATAAGTCCATCTTACAAGTTTTGAAACTATGTTAGAAAATATTTCAACTTAAGATCAATGAATCAAAAGAAAGTTTTTACTTTCACAATAAATAAAAAATACCGCTTCAGGAAGATATGTTCAAATCAAAAATTAACTTCTTAAACACAAATATAACGCAAGCTAATTTAATTTGAAATCAGAAAATAATTGGTTAAGCTACTTTTATTATTTATCACATGACGATTTGGGGTAAAAATAGTATTTTAAAGTATATTATTTAACTTTGATTTTTTAATTATCTCAAAATTAACTGCCTAGAAGAAAGTTCATTAAGTTTATCAATTTATTAATTTCGGTTGATAAAAATATTTTTATAAACATAATTACGTTTTATCTCAACATTTTATGGGTGATACATTGGAAAGGGAATTTTAAATATTTTGTCTATTTTCATTTAACTAAAACATCAAATGTTTTGAAAAAAAATTATTTTAAATTTTTGTTATCAAGATAACAAAAACTAAATTTTGAAGAAAAAATTTGTCTTAAATAATTGTATTTTATTTATATTCTTAATTATGCGACATTTATAATTGACTTGTCTTTAGATTGTTCATTCATAAAACTTATTTCATGAAAACAAAAGTCAAAAAGGACGTTTTCTATATCGACGCTCAACATAAACTAAAATTTTCTCACATGTAATTATTTTCTTAAAGTCCGTTTATTTGTAGATTTTGAAAATTAAAAAAATGGGATTGACATTCAAATTATTGAAAATATAAAATGATTTAAACAATTTTATAAGTGGAAATTTTTTTCTTCAAAAGGTAATTAAAATTTATCGTTTAAAAGACTCATCAAAATGGTGGTATTTAAACCGTAGTTGATACCCAATGAACCGATAACTTTCCACGATTTGATTTGTATCTGTTTTATTTTTCGGCCAATTTATGCATGTGTAGATCGTTAAACACTTGTTAACGGATATTTGCTCCGTCCAGAAAATCAGATCTTAAATGGTTTTCGATGAATTTCAATATTTTTGTTCCTTAAGGCACTTTTGGTTAAACGAATTTTGTTCATGTCATGTATTATTTTAACTCTCAAGAGCTTTCAGTTGGAAATGTGCCAATTAAACACATTACTCTCTCAGAGTCAAATATTTGAATGTTTACTTTATTCCAGATGGTACTTAAAATCTCATGAAATTAAATATTTCACAATCCTGTGAAGATTATTGAGATTCATTAAAATATATTTTCGAGAAATTTGACGATGTAGATTTGAAATTCTCTCACGTCGTTTTCTTCAGCCTTCTACTTTTAGAGATTCTATTTGGCGCTTTATTTAAACTAAAAAATCGTAAAAATTTAAAAATAATATAAATGATAAGATTAAGTTTTTTATTTTCAAAATTATTATGTTCTTTATCAGTCACGAAATTAAGTTTTAAAATTATTGTTGAAAAAAATTTATGGAGGCTTTTGTAACATTTCGACAAACACTTTCTTTAACGTTACTAAATTATTTCAAAAAGCTAAGTTTCGTGAATAAATGGTACATTCTCAAATTTACAATCAATATTGTGTTTATTATAGAAAATTATGAAGAGTTGAAATGTTAAAAGTATGAAATTCTTAAAAATTTTATCTATAACAATTGTCATTAAGTATCTGCTTCATAGTTCAACAAAAGTCAGTGGAAAAATTTTCATAAGCCTTTTATAGACAAGCTGTGATAGTTGAACAAGCTCCTTTATATTCAATTTTTACTCTGATATGAATAAAGTTGAAATTATTCACATAAAATTTAATGAAATCTAAGTTAAAAAATTCTTTAGTTATTTGCAATTAGATTTACAAGGCAGAGAAACAGAGAACCTCTGAGACACAGGTCAAACTTGATTTTTTTTAGATTGAAAAATCATGATAGGCTTCAGGGGAAATAACACTGTTGTGTTTACAACAGTCAGAGCAAATGATTTAGTACAGGTTACCTGTATCACCTGATATACTATAAATGTATCAATACCTTATTTATTAAGTGATGAAAAATTAGATATGGCCTAAATTTTAATGACTAGCAAGAATTATTGTTAATTTCAATAATTGCACAGTAAGCTGAATATGCGAACTTTAACGTTTTGCAATTATATTTTATTGAATTTAGAATATATAAATTTTCAAATATGCGGTAATATAATTCTAGTTTGGTTTGTTTTTACAACTCACAAAAAGTTCGTAAGTTTATAACGATAATTTAAACAAAAAATGTACCCAACATATACATACAAGACGAATACAAACGTTAATTTACACACTGATTCTGATTTTTTTTGTATATTTAGGTTTCACTGATACACATTTGTATCTAATAGTAATGACGTAACCACATAAAAATGTGGATATTTTCTATCATTCTCAGATATGTAATTTATGGAGGAATGTTAATAAAGTGAAAACATATTTGAAATATTGGCGGATTTATAAAAATCGCATCCAAAAATTCTCTCCATTACTGAAATCTGAAGTTTATAAAAGATTGAGGGATATAATTTGTGTGTTCTACTTTCATGTTTTGATTTATTTTCTGACATCTTTTTAAATATAGCATTTTTGTACAATTAATTTTTGACATAAAACACGTATAAACTCCTTGAAACAGTATAAAACCAAACAAATTTTTATCACACACGAAAGAATAAAATTGGCTAGGCATAATTCAAACTTTTAGAATAACGTTTCTTTTTAATTAAGCCATTTTCCATGATCAAATATCTGCGATAATTTAATTGTGGCCCTCCTTTAACCACCAATATCATGCACCTTATATCCTGTTATTTTTGGTAATATTTCCAGCCAAAAATAAAAAATTAAATTTTAATCATGATTTTAGAAGTTAATTTATAAATTTTTTCCTTTTAAATTTTAAAATAAATTGTGTTTTACATACCTAGGATATTCAATTTACTATGGTAGTAGCCCTTCGATTTTTTGAGAATTCGAGAAATTTAAAACTCCAACTTTTCCATTATGTTAATAAACATCTAATTTTTAATTAAAATTGGTCAATTATTATTTAAATTAAATTTCGTGCGGTTTCATTCAGTTAACAAGTCCCTTCAATGCATTTTAGTTAAATATGTAAAAATACAGCCAAAGGTAGTGTTACGTTGTTGTATCGTTGTATTTAAGGGATCAAATTAAAATTAAGGAACATACACAATTTTGATTTTCATGAATTTATAAATCTATTTGCAAAATCAACATTCATGATAGGAAAACCAAAATCTACTCTTTGCTAACCTTTACGGTCCTAAATCATGTGTTTATCGAGTCACTCTTCCATCACGTCATACAAAGGCTTTCAATAGTAGTTGAGAAGAAAACACGATCATTTAAACTTAAGGTTGTTTAGATTATTCATTGAGGCATTTTTATACCTTTGCGATAATCGACCATTCTGATGATACATTGTGTGAAAAATATAAATGTGATTTTGTTTGAAGTCGACCACAAACGATTGAACTCTTGATGAATAAAACCTAACAATGTAAATACACGAAAATATTTTAGCATGTCGCATTAAAAATTGTATGATCTAGTTTATTTAAATGGGAAAGTGAAAACAAAAAGATTTAATTTTTCTGATTCTTGGCTAAACTTCTTTATTATTGGAGGACTAATGACTCGATTCGTTGTGATAGTATAAACCTATTATTTAAGACGATGAAAAGAATCATTTTAAAATGTTAAATCGGCATAGCTTTTATTTTTTTAAACACGGCAAATTGCTTTGATAAATTCAACTACGCATTTACTTGATTTTGAACAAGTATTTTGATCAAAACCCAACTATCGAGTTTTCAATCATTTAAAGAGTTTTCGACGATGCATATGTGTGATGAAATAAATTTTCCCTTTTAATTTTTCAAAGCTTAAATTTGCTGGGATATGAAATGAACACTTTTAATACTGCTACAACTGAGCTCATCCGAATCATTCTGCTAAAAGATTATATTTTGAGAAAAATTGCTTAAATCTATTTTTAACTTTTGGAAATCGTAAATAAAAATTCTTCCTTCAACTCAAAATGAATGAACCCAAGTTTTATAATTTAACAACATCATCAAAGCTCTTTACATAAATGTTTACAATCAGATTAATTTTTGTAATCGTAAAATACGTTAAAACAGATTGTGATGTTTTCTGTTTGATTTAGCTCGATGGAAAATAAAACAAAATTTTTTATTTAATTTCAACTTGCTCGAGTTTTTGACAGCAAATACCTAGCAGGTAATGCCAAAAATGGATGTGTTATTTTTCACAAATTAATTAAACTATGTCACTCTTTTTGAAAATTAACTTTAGAAAATTTTATAAACTTGCATAAACTGAAGTTAAAATTTTTTGATTTCTAAATAATATAAAAATTCAGGCGAGTTGTTTAAAAATGGTACTTGCTGAAAATATAAAATTGATCTTTTAATGTGTCTTAAAAAGTTTACATTTAAAAAAATAAAATATGTTGGAGTTATTGTGAAAAACTTTTGAATGAAGATACAAATAATATAAAACTAGAATGAATCCTATTTTACATATTTTCGTTGATTAAAAATTTGTAGAACGTTAAAATGTTTGAAAAGTAATATTAGTAGCCTTGAAAGTATCGTAGGGAGTTGAACCGATGCAAAATATTTTAGATTTCAGCTTTAAGTTTCTTAAAATCAATTTTTATGATATATATTTTGATAATAAATAACTTTTGTTTCAAATCAAACTATTCTCATGATAAACAACAGCCTCATCGTGGAATCTAAATAAGCCCTTTTTTGAATTCAAGCTGTTAGGATAATATAAATAATCAAGCTGAATTAAAAACTGGTAATTTTATGGTCAATTCCCGTTAAAATCTCAAACGTCGTATTTTTTGAAATTTTTTAATGAACGATATTTTTATGATTTAAAATATGATAGAATAACTTTTGTGTGTTCATTCTATGACTTTTAACCAGTTTTATTAGAAATTTTAACTTCCAAATTTTATTTATGATTCTTATTGGGTAAAAATCATCCAATTAGATTGATAACCGTACGAATCATGGTTTTATAAATTTTCAAATTTATTATTTTATCAAAAGACCTTCCACATCAGTCATGTATTTTACATATAGTTTCTGAATACTATCTAAAATATTCCCTTTATGTAAAATGCAAGTACAGAGAAAACATTGAGTTAAATAATCACGATCTGCAAATTATTTAAAGAAAGGTAATTTTTAATGTAAAATTCCCAAAAATTTTGTTTTTATTGTCAATCTTGTCGAAATAAAAATAACATAAATATTTTGACATATTCACAGGTTCAAAAACGAAAACAAAGTTCTTTTATAATTAATCATTTGGTTAGTCGAAGAAATAACCCTAAGATGAAATAAATACTTTTATTTCTCAATCCAAACATATACTATATTTGACTTGGGGAGTGTGTGAAACGAAACTTACAAAATGTAAATGAAAGGCAATAAAATTTATCAAGATTGAATTTTTGGAGAGCAAGGACGAGTTAAACATGTCTGGATCTCTTTCGAAGGGTTTTTTCTTTTATACTACATAAGAAGGTAACGCTCAACTTACAATGTTCTTCAGTTCAGCGATTTACCCTTTCACCACTTTCGCCAACGTATAGAAACTAGGTGTTTGATAGAGTTTGACTCTCACCCTATCCTCGATCCTTAAGGCTGAGAATACCGAAACAGCGTTGACTTTTTGGATGGTAACTCCGTCTCTTGTCATTAAAACGATTGCGGATCGTTCAGCTTACTCCTTCACAATAAGTTAGAAGTTTCCTTTACGCTCATTACTCCTAGAGAGTTCGTTAGTCTATGATCAACTCAGCAATCAGACAATGCCATAGTTGAATTTTGAGTCGTATACGATCACCATTTAAGCTAAGTTTCAGATGTCTTATATGAATAATTTTTTTTAAATCGCTTATTCGTATCTTTAAAGAAGTAATACGAGCGAGGCTATTTTCATAAATTTACCTTCCAATCAAAAATGAAAATATGCAGCTTTCAACGAGTTTACATGCCTTTTGAGCCTTATCCAAGGAAGAGGTTGAGAGAAGATTTTAATACCAAATGATTCATAACTAAAGATAGTTAAATGAAAAGTGTTCAAGACACGTTTAATAAAATTCAAATATCATTGTTAAAAAGCCCTTTTTAAACATGAAGCGAGTCAAAATTTATTCCAACTCTTGACAGCACATTGCAGATTATATTTGGTTGTAGAAAAATGTTAAAGCAATACAACTTGAGAAATCTCCATAACCTAATTAGGGGAGTAAAAATTAATGAAACGTAGAACAATAAAGCTGATATATGAAGTAATCTTCATTTATGATGAAAGAGAAATTAATGAATAAAATGACAATTAAATGTGAATCAAATTGTAACTATTTTCCATTAAAAGACCATTTTACCGATTAAGATATTTATTAAATTTTGTATTTTATGTCTAGTTCACAAGCGAGAGTGTTAGGAGGCAAAAAATAATTTTTATAGTAAAAATTCAATTACAGGTGCAAAAATATTGTTCATATCCGATGTGGGAAAATCTTAGTTTGAAAACTTAACGTCAGCTAATTTGTAGCTCGTGTGCTTACGATGGAGAACCATCAATGATTGAAGTACGCGTGTGACAATTTTACACTGGAATAAATGTAAATTTATGGTTTATTTAGGCGGCGGATTGACAATATCTTAAATCTAAACCTTGGTGCAATTTTCAGTTAATAATAAGCCACAATTGTTAATTAAAAGGGAAGAATTAGATCTAATTATCTAAATCATTGAAAATGTATAAAATTATGCAAAGAATATGATGGGAATTTAAGGCAATTTTTACATACAGAGGTTTTTTTGCTCTTATACGCGTGGTTGTGTCTTGTTAATATATACAAAGAAAGCATAGCATTATATTTTAAATTAAGCCATTTGAATAATATTTGAAAATGTAAAAATTGTCACAAATAATACATTTTCGTTCATAAATATTTTCAAGTGGTTGAATTAAATTAACGGATCTTGAAGGTGCTATGTGACTCCTATCTGACATCTAAGTTGGATCATTGTCGACGATGAACCACGATCAATATATCGTAACCTTGCAATATTGAAATTGACCAGCCTTCAGAACAATGAAACACAGTATCTGACACAACATCTTTAATTTAAAAAGTAGAGATGAAAATAACATAAACTTGAATAAGACAAATTGATTTCAAGATATTCTGAATGTGAAGGTATGAAATCTGTTAACGAATCGTTTCATCCATTGTTGAAGATAATTACCCTTAATATTTTCCATGGCATAATTTTATCAAAGGAAATACAAGTACTGTCAATACCAAAGGATTCAACATGAAAACTGGCAAAAATATATAGATTTTGATTGATGTCTTAAAAAGTTAAATATTTTTTATATATTTCCTTAACTCATACCTTGTTCACTCATGCTTATTTAACGTCAACAATATAATGGCAAAGCTTGAAGATAATTTTTCATCAAAATGAAAATAAAAAGTTTCGAAATATTTGGCCCTTAATGATCTGTTTAAATTTTCTTCATAAATATTAAAGGTAATTTTTATGAAAGATTTTGTTTTTTCCAAAAACGCTCATTCTTCATTCTTCGATTTCATAATAACTCTGTTTTATAAAAGTTTTTGAAATATTTAAATTCTAACAATTGATATTTCTCGATATTTTATCATATAATTGCTATGTAAACGGGCGGTAAACCAATCTCGCCATTAAAAATCGAGAAAACGGATTTTAGCTTTCAAAAAATTATTGATCAGCCATGTTAATAATGTTGATTAAGACTTAACATTGTTTCACACTCAATTATATTTAATGGAACTAATTCAAAAAATAAGAATATAATACAAATCTTATTTTTTATAAATGGCTTTCATTAAAAACTCATTCCATCTATAATCTAAAGAAAACATATGTAAATTATAAACAATCAGCAATTTACGTGTTAAACAAGCCTTGGATTATTTGTGCCATCATCTATTCATCACGCATGTGAAGAATATTTTAGATAATGATAATAATTAGAGTTTAGAAATTGTAATATCTTAATTTAATTTGTTCGAATTATTTTATACCCGAAAGTAGATATTAATGCTAATTTTGTAAATTATAATTATCATTTAGCGTTTTAAATTTGCGCTAATCGTAGTTAGTTCTGATAAATTGTCAAAACTCATAAAACGAAATTCTAGAAGTTTAATTTTATCGCTATTCGTCGCCGGAAATCGTATTTTAAATCTTAAGTGCTGTAAATATCATTAACAAAAATCAAAATTAAAAACCTAAATCTGCGATTTTCGAAGCTATTTTGTTGATTTATTAAACCGGTTTTTTCCGGAAATTTCCGATTTTATTTGCCACTTAATGCGTAAACTATACTGTTCTCAGATGTTGAGTCGACCTTTTCAACGTCTTCGTCGAGAAATAATTATATGCTTAATAAAATGGAGGTATGTTTATAAATAATTCTAGAAACTGGCTGACCTCGCTTCTAAATCATTGAGTCCAAAAACACGTATTTTCTAATAATATTCAGTTAAATTCATAGATCGACACTCTTTATTAATTTGTTGTGGAATTGTTGTCATAAATGGCTACATCGTCAATCGTTTATTTAAGTGCTACTATTTCGACAAAGATCTCTAACCCGTTATATTTTCACTCCTGAGTAAATTAACAATTATAATTTAGAATAATATGACGCTCTTTTATACCTTATATCATCAAACTTTCATTATTTAACAAAAACAATTTATGAATTCTTAAAATATTATTTCGAAAGTTCAGTATTATAAAAGACAACTTTGATTCTCTCATTCATATTAATGTAACTTTTATCTCTTAGTCATGAGTATAATTACAAGTTAACATAAAAATAATCATCTTTGTTTTTAACAGGAGCATTTAACGTCCTAAGATTAATCTTATTCCTTCGATTAAGCATTTCTTCCATTTTTATCGTTGTATTTTTCATATTATTTTTCACGGTGTGAGCTTTGTAATATCCTTGAATTTTTCAAAATGGAAATTCATTTCCAATTGATAAATTTCTTCATCTTAATACATATCTAGTTTTTTAAGCCATGTTAAATTTATTCGTTTTTAGTGAATTGTAGATATACACCTTACATGAATGGTGAGTTTTCCTCGTCAGCTTATTATCGGGTGTTTTTATTTGGAAGCTACTTCAATGTAAAAAAATTCACTTGTCTTTACATTCGTGCCTGTCGATCGAAATGTTTTTAATTGTCAGATATATTATATTAAGATTGATCATGTTAACACTTACAGCCCAAGTTTGGAATTCCCCATCAGTTTTCATTCATCTTTAGCGATCAAAATATCAATCAATTTGAAAAGTTCAAGATACTTTAGGGATTCCAAATGTTTAACCTGTTATTTTCTATTTGAGCGTACTTAAGTTTATCGTTTTATGTCTGAAAAGGGTTGCAATGAAATTATTTTGATTCATTGCAAAAGATATTAAACTCTAACCTTCTTATTTATTTTACTTAAAATCAAAATAAGAATGAAAATTTTCGAGAAGTTACCGAATAAATATTTTTCTTCATTTCAATATACCTTTATTTAAAATAATTATCAAGATAAAATGAGCAAATATGAACAAGGTTTAAGATTAAAAGTTCAAAAATAGACTGTTTAACGCCGTCTTGAATTCTTATTTTTCACTTGTTTGGTTCCTGTTTTTCTCACTCCTGGTAGATCGCCATTTAAAAGTTGAACATTGCAATTTTTCTTCTTTCGAGAATTCGTTTTGCAAAGTAAAGATGCGCGGAAGCTTTCTATTTTAATGTTGTCATGAGGTTATCGATTAAAAACGCCTCAGTGTACTATTTTGAATGGGAAAATCTTATTGTAAATCAAAAGAAAAAACTCATAATCTTTTTATCATATATTTTTATGCACCTGTATTGATTTTTCTTCAGAATATTTCGTACTTTATTCATTGTATCTTCATTTTAGACTATTAAGTCTAAAAATTATTCTAGTGTTTGCTTTCGACATTAAGATAATTACTATAATTAGTCAATGGTAGTTTACGATAATTAATTATGCTACATATCTCCCCCTTCTGAGAGTTATGGCGGGATACGCCTGATTATGTTTGTTATTGGAAGTTTTCTAATTTTTGGTTGTAGGTCTCCAGATTAGTGATCCCCTGTATCACAGTTTTGGCATATGTACATTCGGTTGTAGTAGCATGTTAGTTTCTTATTTGGATTGTAAAAGTCAACTAGTTAATGAGTTGGATGCTTGAAATTTATGATCAAGAAAGGTCCATTGAATAACTGTTCCAGTTTACCAGACTTCAGTATTTTTTTCCCAAGTACTTTGCCACCCACACAGAAGAATTTTTCAGTCATTGGCTTGTTGTTATATTTTTCGATTTATTTACTCTATTCTTCTGCTGTCTTTTCTTTATATTCTTCTGCAATGCCTATTTGCTAAAACCAGATTTTAAATCCAAAAAAAAATGATTCGCTCCATATGGCCTTGAGCACGGTGGAATCACATCATTTGTGGTGATTCTATCTTTGAGTAATTTAGTGGAATCAGATTGAGAGAATACGTCATTGAATGATTCGACGATAGATTGAATGGTTTCATAAGTTTCTCCGATATCGAAACATTGATTTTGAACGTTAGTTTTTAGTAGTATCATTACAGGGTGAGAAGTGTCCACAATTAAATCATTCCCAACCAGGACGTCATGACCTAATATCATTTGGCTGTTTATTTTCTCCATCACAGTGAAATTCCACTTAATACCAGGCACTGACTCTTAAATATGGAGGATTTTTAATCCAGCTATATTAATGTAACTACCAATGGCAGCGAGAAAATTTGAATGTGATGGCCTGAGCTCATGCATTTTCAGCGAATAGTTCAAACCGAAAATCAACCAAAGCCTCGAACTTGAGCGAGTCTTTAACAGAAGCATCGTCTATTAGAAGCTTATAACTTGATTAATTTAGAGATGAGAAGTAAAATTGTTGAAATAGTTTTTATTATTTCCATTTAATTGTGGGCATAAAGGTTAAATATGCCATCCCTCTACAAAAACCACAAAAAATCAATCCTATACGATCATTAGCCCGTGACCTTTGACCCCACAGTTTTGGCATGTTCTCCGTTTGCCAGTATTATGTCTTTTGGAAAAATTAAATTGGCTCAAGTCTTTTTTAAACATATCAAGCCGATTCTCTTTTGCATATTTATTCCCGATTGTGTCCGCCTCACAGAAACAACATCTTGTATTTCAGAGTTACTGCTCTGGAATGCTCCTCCTCCTCCTGACAAAAAGAATCTGCCTTAGAACAGAGGTCATGAAGAGTCATATCTCCCAGAATTCTGAGGTGGCTAACAGCGGCCGAAGGGAGCTATTGAAGGATCTTCTCCTTGACCATGATATTTTTTCCTTCTTCCCTAAGGATGGCGTGCTCATTGCTAGGAGCTGCATTATTTCCCCCGCAAAGCTGAGGATTTTCTCTGGCGGGGTATATACCTCTGTATAAAAATATTTAAAATGCTTCGAAGGGTCATCGTGTGTTCCTAGCTGCTTTGATATCCAATGCCTGGTTTAAGTGAGCTACTTCTCTGATTGCGGTCTTGAAAGCAAGGGAAGACGAGTAAAGCTCATCAAGATCATCGTCCAGATAGGAGGGTAAGATGTATGACTGATACTCAGAAGTCCATCCGTTAGCTATGGCGATTCTATTAAACCTTAATAACCACTTCCTAACATCTGTGCCAGATGTCATTATCGGAACTTTCGCTGTTTGCATAAGGTTGTAGTCTCCACCAAATGAAGTGTTTGCTATTGACTTTAATATTATTACGATAATTAGTCTTCGGTCCTAAACTAATATTGATTATGCTACGGTTATAATTTAAAATTTAGTGTTCGTTTTCCATATGGGTTAATTACTATTTATATTTTAAAATGCCAATGTAAAATCTCTCTTAAAACAGTTCCTTTTACCCAACCATTGATGGCAGATCGTAGGATAGACTGAGAAATAATTAACTCAAATACGATGCCAAATTTTAAATAAACTCGAAAACATCCTATCAATCGTACTAGGCACTTGAAAACTTAATTATTTTTAATAAGGAAACATTTCGCATATTTAAACCATTAGATTGCATGATTGCTTTTTAAATTTGGTAAGTTTAAATTTCGCACTGAAGGCGCATTACTGATTTAGTTCGTCACCTTTCGACTAAGTAATGGTAAAAATATACTTCTTTCGAATGTCAAGATTACTTTCAACCTCTAAGATAACCAATCATAAAGTAAAAAGTAAAAATTTTTATGTATCTCTCACAATAATTTTAGAAAGTAAATGAAGAACCTAAAGTTAATAAACCAGAGAAATTTGATAAAACAGAATGTCTAACGCCAACTAAATGTAAGCTATTTTAACTTTTAATAGCAACTTTCTGTGCTCGTTATGAAAAGACGTTCTCCATTTGTATTATATTAGCGAATTGTTTCGTTATAAATCGTATAATCGACGCATATTTCGGAAAAACACAAGTAATAAATTTGAATAATTTATTTTTAC